>JZKD02S0215876.1:41333-52400 GCA_000966675.3 Picea glauca
TATTTAAATAATCCTCTTTGACTTTGTCACTTCACTTTATTATTTAAATAATCATCTTTGACTTTGTCACTTCACTTTATTATTTAAATAATCCTCTTTGACTTTTTCACTTCACCTTATTATTTAAATAATCTTTTTTGACTTTGTCACTTCACTTTATTATTTAAACAATTTCTTCTTTGTAAGCATTTTTACTTCTTTAACCTTTTGGGGCTTCAAGCCAACATATGAGGGTCCTCCAAATTCGTAAGGCCATAACTCTCAAACCGTGAGGAATTATGTGATGTTCCACATACCACCATAAATGGCATGACATGTACTATCCATATAGAATAGTCTTACCTGCAAATATATCAAAACTCATACCATTATACATCAAACAAACTTGGGTCCATTACCCAAACCTTTGTGCTACCAGAATTCGCTACCATACTTTCTTCAAGGGTTGACATCAATGAAAACCAACCCAATTAATCAACAATAGATGTATGGGGACCAATTCATGTATCATCTCTTGGTGGGAATCGTTATTATGTTACTTTTATTGATGATGCAACTAGAAAAACTTGGGTTTATTGCATTTGAAAAAAAATCTGATGTTTTTTATACTTTTAAGAAATGGAAATCTTTGGTTGAGAATGAGACAGGAAAAAGGTTGAAGTCTGTCAGATCAAACAATGGAGGTGAATATTTCAAGAATGAGTTTGATGATTACTATTCATACCATGGGATTCATAGAGAGAAAATAGTTCCAGGAACACCACAAGAAAATTTCATATTTAATCCACTTTCATGTAACTTTATTTCTATTCCACTTCCACTTTGTATTTCTTAAAGTTGCATTTTCTTTGAATATTTCTATTTAAATACTTACATTTGACATCAATGACAATAATTTATTTAGCATAAAGTACAAAGAGAAATTTGATTATTTGTTAGATATAATTTCTAGATAGAATCATGTTGAATTAATTTTGGTATTGATGTTTTGGGTCAACCTTTTGAACCCATCTTCATGATGATTATTATGATTAGATTGAAGAAGAAATAAGTGTATAAACTATGTAATACAATAATTTTATTTTTTTGATTTGATGTCAAATTTATATAGTAACATATTGAACCACATGTCGAATCCATTTAATGTCTCTGTTCAAATTATTTGTTTGTTTTTCTATCATCTCAGTTGCTTCTTCAATAAACCCCCCAGTTTAGTTATTTATCCTAGCTATGAATTTTACATCCTAAATACATGCATGATGCTTTATAGCTTGTGAATGTTCAACTAAGACAACTTATTCACATGCATATGTTGTGGTCTCACACAATTTTCACTAAATCTACCTAATTCTCCTCTATACATATGTCCACATGAATAAGGGATGATATACAAAATGACTATGTTAATCTGTGGATGAAAATTATTCTTGTAATCAATATCATGTTTGTGATATATTCATTAGAGGAATGAACAACATTCAGTTCTAAAATTGTCAAAAGGCGATCACATTGGAAATATGAATCCATTGTCTATGATAATGAAAGAAAATTGCTATAATACTATATGTAGTTGAGATATACATTATTAATATAAAAGTATGTAAAATTATTAATTAATCAATTCATGTGGATGTCAGTAGAACTAGAGTTAACATTGCACACTTTATAGGGTAGAGGAGCAATAATGTCTATTATTCAAAGAAGTAAGGCATATCCCTAAATCAATAGTTTATTTAAAGAGACAAATAAAGTCAAGTCAATCATCTATTGGTGTAGGATAGAGGCATTAGAATGTATATTATTCAAATATGAAAGGTATATTGATTTGTATACTATTGTGGATATTCTACTAGAATAGTTTGTCACAACAGATATGATAAATAAAACTGAAATCTACAATATGAAGGTTAAATTCATTTAGATTATGGAATATTTAGTTATTGATTTTCTATTTGATCTGGATTTTATGAGAAGATCGAAATGAACACAAATTATTAATGTTATTAACATAGAGACACAATGAGAAATACAAAGATACAATAAAATTGGCTTCTATTCAATAAAGAAATATCTTGGAACTGTAAAATGCAGACCGAAAACAAGCTTGCTAGAATGGTGGTGGCTTATCTATGAGAAGAGATGTGACAGTTGTGCTCATTCGCAAGAAGATGAGTAAAATGAGGCTCCAAAAGATTTTTCACAATAAACATGAATGCCAAAACCATAGACATCCAAAAACCTAACCCTAGGAGATGAAGCACCAAAAGTCATGTGGGCCCCATTGGGGTAAGTTGGTACATTAACTTCTCGGGGTCGTAAATTTTTCATATGATCTTTGTTTTAGGCGCACGAAATCCTGTTAGAAAGGTCTACCTAAGGAATACACATTATGTCGTCACACTTTCATTTTTTGTACAATGTGATTGTGGCAAGTTCAAAAAACATTGTTTAGGGCCACAAAATGGCCCCGAAATTTTAGAAACTAAAAATTAGGAAAATAACTACCAAAATTAGAACTACATGCGAGATAGTTGGAATAGATGGGTGGCCACCAATATCCACATGGATCAATCCTCCCCCTTTAGGAATCAACAATATCCATTGCGTTGAGTTCTCCCATTAGATGAGGAAATTTCTACTTAATTTGGCCCTGGGTGAGCCACTTGTCTTAGTGCAGGAGTTGCCCTACTTTGACAACCTAATAAAGTTGGATCCTCTGTTGGTGAGTGCCCTTGACTTGTGTGTCCAAGATCTACAAACTATGTGATAACATTTTGGTGCCATTGATGATGCAAGAAATGCTAAAGAATAGTAGGTCAAACTGGCAAAACAGGAACCTTCCCCACCCAATGTCACCACAATGGGGAGGCTCTTTCTATTTAGGGAGGCTAGGCCTAGGGGAGACGTCCCTGGTAACTTGGGGTTTTGAAAGGGCAAAGGATAATAGTACAAAGACAAATTTCCCCCTCACAGATTACCACCAATTAGATAGTCCGGGCTAAACAACCAATAATAGAGTATAACCAAAGAAAAGAAAAGCACTTGCTTGAGACAACACAACAAGGAGACTGATACGTGAAATATTGGTTAGTACTTCATAATAATCAATGACTATCTGATATTCAATATGATCAATTTGAAAGTAAATGTTGACAAAGTCAATGTTTTCAAAATAGCCATAGCAGTAATGTCACTTCACCAATAAATACTAGAATGATAGAACATTCAATATGACAATTCACTTCTTAACTCAATTAATGCCTTCAACTACCA
Source organism: Picea glauca (assembly GCA_000966675.3). Lineage (NCBI taxonomy): Eukaryota > Viridiplantae > Streptophyta > Pinopsida > Pinales > Pinaceae > Picea > Picea glauca. The sequence goes on from JZKD02S0215876.1 coordinate 44,607, forward strand.
TTCAATTTCTCACAAGATGAAACATTGCTGAAATAAAGATGAACTATTCAAAGATGACGTCGACAACTTAGGGTTAGTAGGTTCGGGTTAGTGTAGTTAGGGTTTCAATTCAAAAGAGTTTGAGAGTGTTTGGATTTGATTTCACTTCAATGCCAGAGGCTGGAGATCAGTGCCTTAGGGTTAAAGGAGTCAATAAATAATGGATGCAAGAGTTGAAGGGAAAGAGATTTCAAAGGACTGGAGGGAAAATTTTCAAGGTGCTACTAGAGCAAGGCCTTAAAAGCAGAACCCTAGGGGAGAGAGGCTCACTCCGGTGTTGAAAAAGAAAGGCATTGTGCTCTCCCTTGCTTCCTGACAAATGACTAGACCCAAAATAGGAAAAATAGACCAGGACACGAGGTTTTGCTGAGGGAGGTGTTGTTAGAGAAAGGCCTATCAACAAACCCTAGAACAGTATGGCCCTGGTGTAGTAAGCCTAGGCCAGGGACGTCTCACTCTTCTTGGCTCAAAAGGGTACGACTATCATAAGGAAGAAAGAAAAAGGAGTGTAGTTATGGCTAGGCTCTCTTTTTCCTCTTCAATAGCTTAAGGATTCTCTATCATGGGACATGAGACAACATCCTACTTGTGTGTTTGTCCCCTAGGGTTTTGATTCTAAGGCCCTGCTCTAGCAGCACCTTGAAAATTTTCCCTCTAGTCCTTTGAAATCTCTTTCCCTTCAACTCTTGCGTCCATTATTTATTGACTCCTTTAACCCTAAGGAACTGATCTGTAGCCTCCAACGTTGAAGTGAAATCAAATACAAACACTCTCAAACTCTTTTGAATTGAAACCCTAACTACACTAACCCTAACCTACTAACCCTAAGTTGTTGACATCATCTTTTAATATTTCATCTTTATTTCAGCAATGTTTCATCTTGTTAGCAATTGCATGGTAGTTGAAGGCATTAATTGAGTTAAGAAACGATTTGTCATATTGAATGATGTATCATTCTAGTATTTATTGGTGAAGTGACATTACTGCTATTGCTATTTTGTAAACATTGACTTCATCAAAATTTACTTTCAAATTGCTCATATTGAATATCAGATAGTCACTGATTATTATGAAGTACTAACCAATATTGCATGTATCAGTCTCCTTGTTGTGTTGTCTCAAGAAGGTGCTTTTCTTTTCTTTGGTTATACTCTATTATTGGTTGTTTTGCCGAGACTATCTGATTGGCAGTAATATGTGAGGGGGAAATTTGTCTTTGTACTATTAGCCTTTTCCCTTTCAAAACCCCAGGTTACTGGGGACATCTCCCCTGGGCCTAGCCTCCCTAAATAGAATGATCCTCCCCATTGTGGTGACGTTGGGTGGGGAAGGTTCTTGTTTCTCCAGTTTGACCTACTATTCTTTAGCCTTTCTTGCATCTACAAACTTTGAGATAACATTTTGGCATCGTTTCTGGGGAACACTGAGTCAATTCTCCTCAGATGACACTTTTCGATAATCCTTTCCTCTAGATGCCTTATCTTACAAGCTTACCTGGCGACTCCACTAGCGTGTTTTCCCTTATCTTTTGATAGTTTCAAGAAAATTATCTGGCGACTCTATTGATGATGAAGCCAGTGATGACTTCACAATGGGATCCCGGGAACTACAAGCCTTTAGACATGAGAAAAATCTCGGGATACCCATGACAAATAGCCCCAATAGAAGAAATATGGCTACCAAAATTCACTGGTAGCGATGGGGAAAGAGCTGACTTTCACGTGAATAATTTTTATTCTTATTTTAGAATCCATCCTGTCAATGATGATGTTGAAGATGTAGTGATGAAAATTTTTCCCACCACTCTTCACAGGAATGCTAAAATATGGTATGATGATCTTCACAATGCTAGCATCACCTCCATGAACCAGCTAGAAAATTTTTTTCTCAAAGAATGGGGCATAAGATTGGGAGATATCTCAGTACTGCTAAAAAGATTCAAGCATATAAAACAAGCTGAGAATGAAACCCTATTTGACTTCCAGAGTAGGTTTGAGGGCACTCTATCTCAGATTCCTATAAGCCATCGTCATGAAGACAAGTATATTGTCTATATCTATACCCATGCAATCATAGCAAACATAGGCTTGCCCCTCAGTAAAAGGCTACAGGAATTGAACAAAACATCTCCTTATCCAGGATAAAATACCTCTTCACCTCAGGTACTCTTAGTATGGAGAGTTTGTTTTCCCATGAAAACTTCGTTGATGAGTTCCAGAAATAAGGGGAACAAACCATCATTCAACAAGGGATTGCTGAAGACATGGCTGAGGAGATGGAACCCAAGCAAAATGATGAAGTATCAACTTATGCCCCTCCCTTTGATGAAGCAATCCAAGAGCCTATTTCTCCTACACAAGATGAAGAGAATGAGGTAAGTCTTTTTACTTTCCATTTTTTTGATGATACCTTGTTCTATGACTCAGAGAGTGAAGAAGAAATGGAACCCTTGGACAAGATAGATCCCCTATATCTCAAGACTGAAGATGTAGAGGCAGATATTCCACTTGATGAAGCTATCCAAATACTTGAAGCTCCTGCACATGAAGGATTAAACAAGGTGAGTTATTTCAAAACTTTCAATGATTCTTTATTTTATGATGTAGAGAGCAAAGAAGTATCGGATGTTTTAACCCCTTCATGTTATGATGAAGATAATGACTTTGTTGATAATTTTGATGAATTCATACATGTCAGGAAACGTGTATGGGATATGATTAGATATGATGGAAATCCCATGTATGACATTGATGGTCCTTTCCAAAGTTTTCTTTTTCATTTATCACATGAAGTTACTAATAATTTTGACATCTAGCAACAAGAACCTGACCTTATTCAGAAACCTAGGGATGGCCTAATGCTATGCTCTCTAATTAATTTTCGGTCATACCTTGAGGACTTTGATGACTATCCATCTGAGCACTTAGATTTATCCTATGAAGAAAGTTATCAACCAACATTATGCTCAGATATTGATAAAAATGAGGAAGTTACTTCCCTGAAGAAGGATACTTGTGATAAGATTTTCCACCCCCCTTTGATCACTTTACCTCCCTATGTCACTGAAGGTGTGGTTTGGAAACATGTCCCTTATCCCAAGTCTCCTACAAGGAAAAAACTCATTCTAGATTTTAGGGGAAAGTTGAGTGCCTCAAGAAGAAGCCTATTATCACAATTTTCCAACCTCCCCTTTAGGAATGGTCAGTCATCCTTTCAGTTTTTGATAATTCCTCCTCGAGCCTTAAGTTATGAAGACATCCAAGGTAGCCAGCATTCAGATTCCTCTAGTCAGTCTCCTGAACCTTTGACTTTTCACAATCCATTCCTGAGATGGATTGAGCACTCTCCTGAGAGTATGTATTGGGATCACTTTTTCCCTCCCACCCGCCTCCATGAGCTAGACTTTGAGATTTCCAATGATATGATATATACTCTAACTCATGACATTTTTGTGCTTGATTTATCACTATTCTAGTCTATGATGAAGCACAAAGGCAGGTATCATGGGACATTGTTGGATTGGCTTCAATGGTTGTTTGACTACACCCAACATCCAACCAACAAGTAAGTATAGGTAAGAAGTTTGCTTTCACATTATTACATATTGATTGCTTTATTTTAGTATATATCTATATGTATGCTGGGATAGTGTTACCACCCCATTTTGTTACTGATGCCCCTATCGAGATTGAGAAAGTCTACAGGTTACGCCAGATATGGTGAGGTTCTCATGCGCTCTACGGTGAGCACATGTCCCTGAGTTGGAGCCAGATGTTATCCCCGATTTCATGAGGATAATTAGGAGATCATGTCTCGAGGCCCACAAGTCCTAGACATGGACTACCGAGAGAAGGATTGACCTGAGCATGGCCTTGGAGGGCCCATCCTTTTTATCTTCCATCAACTTCATCTTGTCAGCAACAAAAGCATCCATCACCATCGGCTTGGTCTTGTATCAGAAGAGGTTCTTGCTCCATGAGGTAATTGGTCTAGGTATCATGGTATGTGTCACTTTTGATCATTGAAACCTTTAAATATATGCATATGATTCCTTTTATCTCTAACAACTATTTGGATCTTACATTAGCCTACATGACCACTCTTGGAGAAATTGACAGGGTGCCCTAGCAAGCCTGTGCCTATAGGTCTTGGTTTGCCACTGGGGGGATTTCTGAAAAGCCATTGTCCTCTCCCATCATAGCACCACTATTTGATCTTGTATCCCACTCATTTATCCCATTCCCCTTGTCTGGGAATTATGTTGAACTATTTGTAGGATTGCATCTTAACTTGTGGGAAGAAGGGGCTAAAGGCCCAGAAGGTAAAAGCAGCTGGTAAAAGACAAAATCCTAAAAATGAAACCTAGAGATGCTTCCCCCAGGGATCCCTGAGAAGGTAATAAAAGGCCTCTCAACAAGAAACAAGAGGGACCCAAAAAATAACAAACAAGATACAGTCAGAGGATAGGCGGTCTCATCACAAGGCAGCCTATTAGGTTCATGGGTACCTAACAGTATGACATTGCCACCATCTGGTTACCATGTCAGGGCAGTGACCTTTGGTTGTATGGACAAGGGAAAGGGGGTCTCATCACGATCCAACCTTCTCATCTCTGTGAAAGTACTTGTGGGTAACACTGTCAGCTCTAGTCACCATGCCAAGGCAATGTCCTCTAGTTAACCCTTGAATAAAAATAAAAAGAAGAAGAAAAAGCAAATAAAAGAATAAAGAAAGAAAAAAAATAAAGGCAAGAACGGGCTTGGAAAAAATGCATCCATGATAGGTATAGCTCACCTTCTACAAAGGCACCCATAGATGACATTATGCATCCTCGACCCTCACTACACCCACATGTCTAGACATCCCCAGCCACATCACCTCACTTACATGGCTTGGATGAAATCTTCCTGGAAACTTTCCTTTTCTTGTGGATACTATCCCAATAGGACGTCTTGTCTTTTCTCCAATATTGTATTGCAGGTTTTTGTAATGTATTTGAGCTATTGATTGATGTATTAGGGTTTTTATGCACATGTTTAATAATATTGATGATGAGATGTGATTAACATTTCTATGATCCTAGTGACTAATTATCCCATGGAGGGTGTAACTTTTGATGTGTAGGACCATGCCTGACGGATAGGTACCATTTGGACTGGTACACATGGGGAGATGACCAGTTCAGACCTCCATGGAGCTGAAGAGCCCATCAGATGGATGCTGAGACCCCATCAGGGGGTAGAGACAAGATGGAGATGGAGTAGGGATTTTTCACCGAAGAGGAAGAGGACGTTCCATCTGAAGCACTCCGACAGGACTAGACCTGGGGGGGATCACCCCTTTTCAGTGGAACGCCAGCCTTGGAAGGCTTGGGATGTCTCCAGCTTCACCATAATGTCATCCAGCTTCATGGATGCTTTTGAAGGTAGACTGGGCATCGATTGCATGTGTGGCATGTTGGAGAGGCCCCTGGGGGGCTAAGGTTTTGTTCCTTGGTGTCTCATTTTCCCTAGAAAGGGCTAGCGCCTCCCTTGAAGGGGATTTTACTTTCATTTTTACTTGATTAGGGATTTTACTTAGAATTTAATGTAAAAATAGTATGATTTTGACATTATGTCCTTGTCAACCTTTTTATGACCTAAAAAGTAAAATCAGGTCATTGATACACTATATATTGAGGGTTTTCACTCTCATTTTTATCATCAATTATCACTCACTCATAGTGAGGTCTGATTTTTAGCGCCCTATTGGGGTTTTGGGCTGAACTAGTGATGTGCACTTGTTGAAGGAAGAGATTTTTGGCATTCTGTGGTGTTTTTATTGAAGGAAGGTGTTACAACTAGGGTTTGCATGATTATTTTCTTGATGAATTGTAAGTATTTTTCTGCAAAACTTCTTGATTGAATGGTTGTAGTCTTATTTCTTACATGTATTTATAATTTGCTGAATAAAAACCCTAGGTGACAAGCAAACAAGTAGGTCCTTGTCTCATGTCCCCTGATAGAAAAAATTTTAGCCATTGAAGAAGAAGAAGAGAGTCTAGCCATAGCTACACTCCTTTTTCTTCTTCCCTTAAGCTAGTTGTACTTTTGACTTCAAGAGGAAGAGTACATCCTGAGCCTAGGTTATCTACACCTAGGGCCATTTTTTTTAGGGTTTGATGAAAGAGCCTTGCGTTAGCAACACGCTCACTCTTTGAACCCTCTTGTCTTGACTTTGTTTTTCATTTGAGCTATTTGTTTGCCGAGAAGGAGGAGAGAACACAAGGCCTTGCTTTAGCAACACCACAGTGAGCCTCTCTCCCCTAGGGTCATGATTTTGAAGCCCTGCTTTAGCAGCACTTCAAAACTTATCGCTCTAGTCCTCTAAGTCTCATCCTCTTCAACTCTTGCGTCCTTCATGATTGACTCCATTTAACCCTAAGGCATTGATCTCAGACCTCTAACATTGAAGTAGAATTGGATCTAAACACTCTCAAACTCTTTTGAATTGAAACCTTAACTACACTAACCCTAACCTACTATCCCTAAGTTGTTGATGTCATCTTTGAATATTTCATCTTTATTGCAGAACGTTTCACCTTGTGAGCAATTGAATGGTAGTTGAAGGCATTAATTGAGTTAAGAAGTGATTTTTCATATTGAATGTTGTATCATTATAGTATTTATTGGTGAAGTGACATTACTGCTATTGCTATTTTGTAAACATTGACTTCGTCAACATCTACTTTCAAATTGCACATATTGAATATCAGATAGTCACTGATTATTATGAAGTACTAACCAAGATTGCACATATCAGTCTCCTTGTTGTGTTGTCTCAAGCAGGTGCTTTTCTTTTCTTTGGTTATACTCTATTATTGGTTGTTTAGTCGGGACTATTTGATTGGCAGTAATTTGTGAGGGGGAAATTTGTCTTTGTACTATTAGCCTTTTCCCTTTCAAAACCCCAGGTTACCAGGGATGTCTCCCCGGGGCCTAGCCTCCCTAAATAGAAAGAGCCTCCCCATTGTGGTGACATTGGGTGGGGAAGGTTCTTGTTTCGCCAGTTTGACCTACTATTCTTTAGCCTTTCTTGCATCTACAAAATGTGTGATAATAAAGCCCATTCCAATATATTGTGATAATACAAGTGCCATTAGTATCTCAAAAAACCCAATGATGCACTCCAAGATGAAGCACATCCCAATCAAGTATCACTTTCTACGGGAATAGGTTGTAGAAAAGAAAATCATATTTGAGTATGTAGGCACAAAAGAACAAGTGGCATGCATATTTACAAAACCACTTCCATGGGAAGCCTTTGAATATCTTCACCAAAGACTTGGAGTTATTTCTACTCCAAAATGAATGATTTTTGAATGATTTTTGAATGCTTATCTTATATGTCTTAGATGTACACGAGGAAGCACCATAAGAGGACAGTTTAGTCAGGGGGAGCAACCTCGGATTGAAAGATACCTTTTCCATTGATGAAAAAGGGGGAGATATTTATCAAATGCAGAGGACAGAGGCATGGTTCCAGGGGGAGCACGAGTGATATGATTTCAGTATTGCATCAGAGTGTTGCCATCAATGCCTAAGGGGGAGATTGTTGATTAATGTTGGTTATCATTGATGTCAACCCTTGAAGAAAGCCCTATAGCACAAAGGTTTGGGTAATGGACCCAATATTTTTTGATGTAAATATGACTCATTATTGTTTTTTCATGGTTGATAAGAAGTAAATATGGATGAACTCCAAAGTGGTCCCCTT
>JZKD02S0215876.1:53301-71133 GCA_000966675.3 Picea glauca
TAGTTGATGAGTTGGCACATACATGAGGTGTATAGTTGATGATGTTGGTACATATTGATGAGTCATAGTTGATGAGTAGTTGACACATGATTGGTACATACTAGGTACATGGTTGTATGCACTTGTTTATGGTACAGGTTGATTACAAGTTATTTGGTATAGGTTGGTGCATGGTTGATGCACTTGTTTATGGTACAGGTTGATTATAGGTTGAAGTACAGGTTGATGCATGCTTTAAATTTATTGGTACAGGTTTACAACAGTATATCTCACAGTGATAGGTTGACAGTGGTTCCATCATTCTACTTCTACTTCAGGGTGGCAGGACAGGGCAAGGATAGGTGGTTGTAGCCACCTTCCAGTTGTAGCTGAAGAACATAGGGGGTTGTAGCCTCCCTATGGTTGTAGCCAGAGAATTGGGGAGTTGAAGCTTCCCTCGGGTTGTAGCCTGAGAAACTAGGGGGTTGGAGCCTCTTTCCAGTTGTCGTTGGAAAACAAAGAAAGTTGGTGCTTCCAATGAATGTAATTCTTGAAGACATATAAGAAAAAGCATTTTGTGGTTTTCTCTCGATTTGGGTTTCCATGTCAAACACTGGTGTACTGTGCATGTGTGTGATTATTCAATTGTTTATTGCTCATTATTGGATGATAATCCTACATTGACATAACACTTGGATTATTTGGTTAAAAAGGATTAAATTTCTATATTACTGATTCACCCCCCCTCTCAGTAATCCAACAGTAAGGAGTTCTTTCTGCAAGTGAAACCAAAATTAGTCTCCCACCTGAAACTTGTGTGGCACCCGATGTTGATCATGGTGCTGCTTGTACTTGACATTGAACTTTTGTAAAATATCCTGAACTTGTTGGTGAATGTGTTGGATCCGCTCAATGAAACAGGTGGCTTTGTCAGCTTTAGTTTGAGCATGGAATGAGTATTCCTGGGTGGCTGGAAGGGGTAGTGTAACATCCATGGGATCCAATGGTTGAAATCCAAACCTTACCTGAAAGGGGTTGTGGCCGATTGAGCTATGTATGGCTCTGTTGTAGCTGTTTTGAACATAGGGAAGACTCTCATCCATGTGTGAGAATTATTGGAATTGTACATGCACAGGATATGCACGATCATCCAGTTGAATACCTTAGTTTGGCCATCCATTTGGGGGTGGAAGGCAATGGATTTGGTGAGCTTGGTGTCCAAAAATGACCAGAGGATTGACCAAAATGTGTTGAGGAACTGATTGTCCCAATCTAAGATAATGGTTTTTGGTGTCCAAAAATTTACCCATACTCATTCAAAGAAGAGCTTGGTAGTGGCCTCCTCTGTGATGCTCTTCTTGCAAGCAACCAAAATCACCATCCTGGAAAAGTGATCAACAACCACAAAACCACAGTCATTTCCATGCTTGGTAGACAAAAGGCCTGACATGTAGTCCATTGAGATGGATTCTCAGGTCCTGTCAGGAGTAGGTATAGGGGTGTACATGCCTTGTTTCTTAGTGACTGGTTTGGAAATAGCGCATGAAGTGAAGAACCTGATATACTTGTTGACATCCTCTCCAATTTTCCACCAGTAGAAATTTTTCTACAACACTACTACTATCTTTTCCACGTCGAAGTGTTATGCCACCCGACTATATTGGGCTTCCAAAATTATCTTCGCTTACTCACTTGATGGAACATAGAGATGGCCTGGCATAACAACCCATCCTAAATATTGAAATTAGTGGCTGATGTGTTTGTGCCCAACATCTGGTAGGTGGTGGTGAAGCTAGGATCTTTTTCATAGAGTTGGGGCCATTCAGAGGTCTTGTGGTTGTAAGAGTCTAGCACCGTGGTGAGTGACATGACTGGAGGTCGGCTAAGACAATTAACGACGTGGTTGGTACTTCATGTCTTATACTTGATGTTGAGGTGGAACTGTTTCAAGTATGTGGACCACTTCTGATGGAGGTCATTATGCAATTTTCCTTGTGTCTACATGAACTGCAGGAAATTATGATTAGTGTGGATGATTTTCATCTTCTCGAGAATGTAATGCCTCCACTAGTGATAGACTTGCACAATGGAGTACATTTTTTTGTCGCAAGTGTTGATATTATGGTAGTTGTGGTAGGTATCAACCTCCATGTGTAATCTATTGATAGATTAGAATATTTTGGAAGCTAGAGAAACCCTAAACAGATGTGTAATAACCCTAGAAGACAAGTCCACTCAATAGAGAATTAATATTAAAGTATTAGTCTTTAGAAGGAGAAGTCGACATAGACATGTGACAAAGAGAACTATAAATAGAGGGTGCTTGAGTTCATTTGTACACACACTTTCACTCAAGCAAGTGGTGCACAAGTCTATAGGAGTGCAGTTGTAATGACTGGTATTTAGTCTTTGGTCTTTGGTTTGGGACTTTCTGCTTGGTACACTATCTTTGGAGAGAGGTGTTCTCTCACTTAGTTATCTATTAGACCTATCGTTGCTTCCATAATCATTATATCTGTCAAATTTTACGATGCTGGGGGGTGCCTGCGTGCCTATGGTTGGGTGACAATATTGTGATATTGTCTACGGTTAAACAAAAAAATGAAATATTTTAACAGTAAGTAGGGTACTTGCGGATGAAATATGATAGTATCTCACTATGCTAGGCCACAGGGTGTCTGTGATGAATCAGAATTGTGTCCATAGCATAGTTTGAAGCATCTATATTGATCTCAAAGGGTTTTTGCAGGTTGGGTAATGAGGGCACTAGGGATGAGCACAAACATTTCTTCAAATACTCGAATGATTGTTGTTGTGACAGGCCAAACACAAAATTGTTCTTACCACCACCTCTAGTTACTTGGTTGAGGGCCCATGCAATATGGGAGAGTCCCAACATGAACCTAGTATAGAAATTGGTAAGGCCCAAGAAGCTCTGAAGCTCAGTGAGCGTGGTTGGGGTTGGATAGTCATGGATGACCTGGATCTTGGTCGGATCCACATGCACACCATTCTCATTAACAATGTATCCCAGGTACTCAACCTTGTCCATGCCGAAGAATATTTTTTCCAAGTTGGCATATAACTTGTGTTGTTGCAGAGTGTGTAGAACTTACTAAATATGCTGCAAGTGTTCCGCCCAGGCATTTATGTAGATGAGGATGTCATCCAGATACACTAGCACAAAATAATTGGTGAATTGCCACAAGATATCACCCATCATCCTCATGAAAGTTGTTGGGTCATTCGTCAAACCAAAGGGCATGACCAACCATTCAAAAAGACCTTCTTTTGACTTGAAGGAAGTCTTCCATACATATGTTTTCTCTATTGGGACCTAATGGTAGATAGACTTCAAATCAATATTACCGAAGTATTTCCCCTCCAATGAGATGAGGTTCTTTTGGCTACCGCTATCAACGACGAAGTGCAACAGGGTTCCTTTTAACCACATCTATGAATGAAAGAGGCACTTGCCTTCCTTTGGCTCGTTAGGTTCACTGGGCTAGATCTTGGTGGTAGCAATAGTGGCATTGGGTTCCACATCAATGATTTGTCTACCCTTTTCTGGTTCTATCTTAGAGTCGTAACCCACATCGTAACAATGTTATGCCAGGGGCTCTTATGGAAGTCACACCACTTCCCAGTGTCTTTCCATTGTCCTTCTTTGTTTACAGCTTAGACTAGTTTTCCTAAGGTTGTCCCTCTTTTCTCTACCCTTTGTTCTGCGGGTTGGGGATTCCCTTGCTCTTCTTCTGCTGTGAGGGGTTCCCAGACCCAAACTGTCGTGTCTTTTGTTTAAGCTTCTACTCGATTTTGATGACATATCGATAGGTCGCACCCATGGATGAGATGCACAGAAACTTAATTTATACCTTGATGTATCTATGCAGACCACTGCAGTACTTGAGCACTAGATGTTGCTCAAAATATTTGATACCCATATTGGTGCACAAGGTATGGAAGATATTTATAAAATCTAGCACAACTTGGTCTGTTTCCTGCCACAGTGTGGTCCATTTTGTATATAGGTCATCATAAATTCCAACATGGTAGTATTGTTCCTTAATGGCATCCCTTAAGGACTCATAGGTGAGTGAGAATGTAAATAATGAGGGTTCCTATGTTGCCTTTTTCTCATATAGAGTCTCCCACCAATCTTTGACATGGGGGACAACTTCGAGGAGCACAAAAGTAATATTTTCTCTATTGGAAAAGTTATTTTGTCTATTCAACCATTTGTCTACAACATTTGCGTATCTATGACATTCAAATGTAGAAATATCAAAGTTGATATGTACCTTGAAGAGGGTGACGCCTCCGCTAGAAGAAGATGTGTCACGTGTTGGTAGTCATCGAAGGATTTGCGCAACACTATCCATCGTCTCATTCCTCTGTTGCTCGAGGACTTCCTCGAGCAACAATTTGAAATTATCTCCCATCCTGCCATCTTTCTTTTTCTCCTACCATAGAATGTCACTTGGGCATGCAAGAGCTCTTGTACTCAATAGAAACAAGCTCGAAACCCAACTCTTTGTACCCTAACCTCATTGGGGACATGCACCATGCACTAAGAACAAAAAGGAGCAAACCACTCTGAAACCATCGATCCAGATTTTATGAGCATAACAAAATGAACACATATTATTAATGTTATTAACACAAAGACACAATGATCACTACACAGATATAGTAAAAAAGGATTCTATTCAATAAATAAATATGATGGAACTGTAAAATGCAGACTGAAAACAAGTTTTCTAGAATGGTGGTGGCTTATCTCTGAGAAGAGATGTGACGGTTATGCTCATTCGCAAGAAGATGAGTACAATGAGGCTCCAAAATCCTTTTTACAATAAAAATGAATTCCAAAACCCTATACATCCAAAAACTTAACCCTAGGAGATGAAGCGCCAAAAGTCATGTGGGCCCTGTTGGGGTAAGTTGGTACATCAACTTCTCGAGGTCACAACTTTTGCATATGATCTTCGTTTTAGGTGCACGATATCCTGTTGGAAAGGTCTATCCGAGGAATACACATTATGTTGTCACACTCTAACTTTATAAACAATGTGACCGTGGCAAGCCCAAAAAACGTTGTTTAGGGCCTAAAAATGGCCCCGGAAGTCCAGGACTTGAAAAGTAGGAAAATAACTGCCAAAATCAAAACTGCATGTGAGCCAATTGGAATAGATGGGTGGCCACCGATATCCACTTGGATCATTGCTTATGCATGAAATAGATAAAATGCAGAAAATAGAGAGTTCAATAAAGTACATTTACACACCATCTACAAAACAACACAAATATTTTCTTTGGGAAACCCTTACGGGAGAAAACCCAGCTACAAGGTGAGGTTGCTCTGCTCTCTTTTCTGGTATGGAAGTAATGAAAGTAGAAAGGAGAAGGCACTCTCTATGGAGTGACCTAAGTCTTCTAGCCTATTAGAATGCTATAGAACATTAACCCCCTTTATTATGCTCTATAATTTTCCCACTCCCATTTGTTTTTCTCTACTATAGAAACAAAATACAATAACATAGAATGGAACCCCTTCTCCTCCTAGTGATTTGGTATTTAACAGAACCTGATAGCCATCTAGGGGTAGGTTTTTTACTTTCTCAACCCTCAAATGTGATAAGGTTTTGAAGCTTCTAGAATCTTCTTGAAATTACATATGTGGCTATCCCCATATGCATCAGTAATGGGGGATGACATGGCATCCTCTCATACCATGGTGGCCAACATGGTAGGTCAACTTATGGGACACATAAATTTTGCATATGAGATTTGGTTGACACACGGTTTGCACTGTTGGATAGGTTTCAAAGTTTAGAACACTATCAAGGGGGTGGCTATAAGTTCTAAACACCAAAACCCCATAATATTTCATTTAATGCCTCGAATTTTCCAAACTAGGACCTGCTACTATAATGACCATGCAAGTTGATTCCTCAAATTGTTTCCACTCTAAAATCATAGATATAGATGACAAATAATATGTTGATCCAATCCAAATCATATATCCATAAATCAAAGTATCTTGAAAGAAACAAGTCAAGTCAAGTCAATCATCCATACATGCACAACAAAGTAGTGAGAATATCTATTATTCAAAGATACAAAACATATCCCTAAATCAAAGTATATTCAAAGAAACAAAACAAACATTGTGAGGATAGAGGAGTGAAATTTTTTATTATTCAAAAATGCAAAACATCCCTAAATCAAAGCATATTGAAAGAGACAATTTAAGCCAATTCAATCATCCATTTACTTAGAGTAGAGGAGTGAAAACATTTATGTAGAATAAAAAAGTGAAAATATTTATTATTCAAAAATACAACACATATCCCTATATTGAAGCATATTAAAAAAAATCAAACCTACTCAATCATAAAACAATATAAGGCAGAGTATAGAAAAGGAGAGATAATATATATGACATACTTATATCAAAACAAGTTGAAAAAATTAATTAAGTTAAAGCAATCATTATTTTATTTACATGGAGAAGTAAAATTGTACATTATTCAAAAATATAATAATATATAATGCAAAGTATAGAAAAAGAGAGATAATATATAAGACATACTTATATCAAAATAAGTTGAAAAAATTAATTAAGTTAAATCAATCATCCTTATTTACATGGAGAAGTAAAATTGTACATTATTCAAAAATACAATAATATAATTTTTAATGAAATTGTGATTTTTCAATAATATAATTTTTGGTGAAATTATAATTTTTTATTTTACATTATTATTTATTAAATAAATAAATTTAACACCATAAAAACAACAATTTTTAACACACTAGTATTTTTTTATAAAAAAGAAAAAATAAATAAAATCCAAGCAACCAAAAAATAAAACATTTAGAATATGTCAAATGCATTCATACTAAGATTCCTTTATCGTCTCTTCACAGTTGATGTTTCTTCCTTGGTCTTTTCTGCAGAAATGTTGTGGAAATCACTGTGGAGCATAACTATTCTAGGTTTCTGGTGAAGATACTCAAATGTCTCTCTTGGAAGAGGTTTAGTGAAGATGTCTGCAATCTATTCATTTGTCCCAACGTAATCTACCTTGATATTGTTTTCTGCAACTTGTTCCCGTAGAAAGTGAAACTTGATCAGAATATGTTTGGTCTTGGAATACATTACTGGATTCTTGGAGATGCTTATTGCACCTATATTATCATACACTATTGAAATGGTATAATCATAATTCGGTTGTATATCTTTTAGAGTTTGCTTCATACAAAAAATATGAGTACAACATGTTGTTGCTGCAATATATTATGCTTCTGCTGTAGATAATGAAATTGATGTTGCTTCTTACTTAACCAGGATACCAGAAAATCACCCAAGTAGATTGTTTCTCTGCTAGTACTTCTTTGATCATCAATGCTTCCTTCCCAATATGCATCTACATAGACAACTGTAGTCATCTCATTCCCCTTTAAATACCACAATCCAAACTCCATTGTTCCTTTAAGATCTCTAAAGATCCTCTTTACTGCCTGAACATGAGTTTCCTTTGGAGCTACTTCAAATATTGCAACCTGTCCAATTGCTTGTATTACATCTAGTCTAAAGGTTGTCACATAGAGTAGGATGCCAATAATTGATCTATAGAGTCTCTGATCTGCATCCTTAGATTCATCGTCTTTTCTCAACTTGAATCCACTTATCATAGGAGTGCTTACTGGTTTACGATCTTCCATTCAAAACTTCTTCAACATTTCTTTGATGTACTTGATTTGGGAAATGAAAATGCCTTCATCCAGGTGAGATATACAAAGTCCCAAAAAGAATGCCAATTCACCAAGTAGTGACATTTCAAACTCATTCTGCATGTCTTGGGAAAACCTCTTACTCATCCTATCATCATCACTTCCAAAGATAATGTCATCCACATATACTTCAATGATAAGTATATTGTTCCCGTCAATATTCACATAGAGATTGCTATTTGCATTTCATTTTCTGAATCCTTTTTTTTCCAAATACCTGTCCAATCTTGCATACCAGGATCTAGGGGCTTGATTTAGTCCATATAGTACCTTCTTCAATTTGCATACATGATCTTCCTTTTCTAGCAGTAGGAACCCTTCTGGTTGTTCGATGTAGACTTCTTCTTATAATTCACCATTTAGAAATTTTGATTTCACATCCATATAATACACTTTGATTCTCTTGGAACATCCATAGGCCAAGATCAATTTGATTGCTTCCATTCTTGCAACAAGGGAAAACGTTTCCTCAAAATATACTCCATCAACTTGAGCATATCCTTTGCATACTAACCTTTGTTGAGTTTGTGTTATATTCTTTGCATGGTGAGAATTAGTGTCTAAGTTTCACCATGAACGCAAGGGGGTAAGAGGAGCGGGGGGGTTGCAGGTGTTCAGGGGAAGCACCCACGTATTTTTTTCCTTGGTTTTCGTGTCAATTTTTTGGGTGGTTTTTCTACACATGGTTTTTTGTCAATGTTTTTCTATTTTCAGTTAAGGAATTAGGGTTGTTTAATCCAGGTCATTGGATTAGGGTTTTGGATGTCGTTGGCTCCTATATGTATATTGTATTGTAAACACTGTATGATATGAAAGAATATAAAAGATGTTGGTTTTCCCGGTTAGGGTTTATAGGGGAAACATATCTGTGTAATGTGTGTATTTGCCATTGTATATTTTTTGTTCTTTTACAGAAAATATGTTTGTAGTAATAATTGTACAAGGTTAAAATCTACAACCTTTATTTGTTTTTGGTTACCTTCCCATCTTTGTTTAGTTTTTTTCTGAACACCCATTTAGTACCAATCACATTTTTGTTCTTTAGTCTTGGAACTAGTTCCCATGTTTCATTATTCTCTATTTGATTCAATTCTTCTTCTTGGTTGTGGAGCCTGATTATCTTCTTGATTCAAAGGCTTGTTTCAGTCGTTCTTGGACCCCATTCCCTAATAGGGGGGTGTGGGGGGGATTTCTCCCCCACAACTATCGCCAGGGAAGTACAAAGGAGGGCGACGACAATTTTTGTAGCCCCCCCTGGTGGGGGATTCATGGGTAGCGCCCCTGAAGTGAAATATTGGGAAAAATTTCCTTGTAAAATATCATAATTTCTTAGTCAATATGGACCATTCATTATAAGCTCATAGATCTGACAATAGAAGTTATTTTAGGGATTTTTTCCCTAGAAGGAAAACCTCTTTTATGAGGGAATTGTATTGCGGTTGTGTATGTGTGTGATTATTGTATTATAAGATAGGAGACTGTGAGAGGAACATGAGCAAGTTACAATGGTTGAGTTGTAGGTTGTATCCCTTCATTTTGTTGGATAATAAAAAGGAAGGACTTGGCAATTTCTTTGGTGGACGTAGCCCACACTAGGTGAACCATGTATATCTGTGTCTCTATTGTATTTTGTATCTTCTGTGTTTTATTTCCTCATTTGTTTTATTTTATTTCTCTGCGGTCCTATTTTTATAAAAATTGTCTCAGAGCAAAAGGTAACTCACAGGAAAATAAGGTTCCTGGTTCGAGTGAGAGAAATGGTAGAAGATGGAAAGTTTAGGGTCAAGAAATTTAATTCACAGAACTACTAGTTATGGAAGATGAAGATGGAAGATTATTTATATAAGAAGGATATATTCCTACCATTGGGTGAAATAGAAAATAAGTCGAAGACCATGAAGAAAAAAGAATGGGAGTTTCTTGATAGAAAGAAATTAGAAACGATATGGCTGAGCCTGGCAACATCAATGGCTTTCAACATTTCAAAAGAAAATACAACTAATGAGTTGATGGACGCATTGGCCAAACTGTATGAAAAACCATTGACGTCCAATAAGGTATTTCTAATGAAGAGATTATTCAATATGAAGATGTCAAAAGGTGGGTCTGTTGCAGATCATTTAAATGAATTTAATACGATTACAAATAAACTAAATTATGTAAAAGTGGACTTTGATGATGAGGTCAGGGCTCTTCTAATCTTGTGCTCATTGCTAGAAAGATGTAATGGCTTGGTCATGGCTATAAGTAACTCTGTCTCTAGTTCAAACACTATAACATTTGATGATGATTTTGGTGTTATCCTTAGTGAGGAAAAGTGATGGAAAAGCATAGGTGAGACATAAGGTAATACGTTGACTATGGAGAATAGGGGAAGAGAAAAGGATAGGGGAAAGGGCTCAGAGAACCATGGGAATTCTAGGAGGGACAGATCCAAATCCAGACTTGGAAAGATAGAGTGATGGAATTGTGGGAAGAAAGGACATCTGAAGAAAGACTACAGAGCTCAAAAGAAATGAAGAGATGGACAACAAGAGAAAAAACAAGAAGTAAATGTAACAGGTGATGTGTTACAAGATGATTTGATTGTTTCTATAGATAATATTTATGAGTCTTGGGTAGTATATTTAGGGGCTTCATTTCATGCCACACCCCATAGAATTTGTTTTTATATTATGTTCAAGGTGATTTTGGATAGGTTCATTTGGGTGATGATGCACCATGCAAAATTGTTGGAATGGGTAAGGTACAAATAAAACAAAAGAATGGAAACCAATGGTTGTTGAAAGAGGTAAGACATGTTTCAGATCTAAGTAAAAATCTTGTGTCAACAAGGCAATTGGCAAGTGAAGGTTGTATATATCCATATTTACAGATAACACGTGGAAGGTCACCAAAGGATCACCGGTGATAGAAAAATGAGAGAAGCTAGGTACATTGTATTTATGTACTGGTAATGCTGACTCTTCTATCTATTTAGATTCTACAGGAGTGGATACAGCACTGTGGAATCATAGGCTTGGACACATGAGTGAGAAGGGGATGCAGATACTTCACAAAAGAAAATTGTTGCTAGATCTTAAACAAATTGATTTAGATTTCTGTGAGCATTGTATTTATGGAAAACAAAAGAGAGTCACATTTCTCAGAGTTGGAAAAGAAAAGAATAGTGAAATGTTATAGCTTGTGCATACAGATGTATGGGGATGAACTCAGGTATCATCTCTTGGTGGCTCTCGTTATTATGTTACTTTTATTGATGATGCAACTAGAAAAACTTGGGTTTATTGCATTCGAAAAAAATTTGATGTTTTTTATACTTTTAAGAAATGAAAAGCTTTGGTTGAGAATAAGACAGGAAAATTTTTGAAGTGTCACAGATCAGAAAATGGAGGTGAATATTGCATCAAGGGGTTTGATGATTACTATTCATACCATGGGATTCGTAGAGAGAAAATAGTGCCAAGAACACCACAAGAAAATTTCATATTTAATCTAGTTTCATGTAACTTTTTTTCTATTCCACTTCCACTTTGTATTTCTTAAAGTTGCATTTCCTTTGAATATTTATATTTAAATACTTACCTTTGACATCAATGGCAATAATCTATTCAACATAAAGTAAAAAGAGGAAATTGATTATTTGTTAGATATAATTTCTAGATAGAATCATGCTGAATTAATTTTGGTATTGATGTTTTGGGTCAACCTTTTGAACCCATATTCATGATGATTATTATGATTAGATTGAAGAAGCAATAATCATATAAGCGATGTAATACAATAAACACAAATTTTGATTCGATGCCAAATTTATTTAGTAACATATTGAACCACGTGTTGAATCCATTTAATGTCTCTATTCATATTATTTGTTTGTCTTTCTATCATCTCAGTTGCTTCTTCAACAACCCCCCAGTTTAGTTATTTATCCTAGCTATGACTTTTACATCCTAAATAGATGCATGATGCTTTATAGCTTGTGAATGTTCAACTAAGACAATTTTATTCACATGCATATGTTGTAGACTCACACAATTTTCACTAAATCTACCTAATTCTCCTCTATACATATGTCCACATGAATAAGGGATGATATACACAATGACTATGTTAATGTGTGCATGAAAATTATTCTTGTAATCAATACCATGTTTTTGATATATTCATTAGACGAATGAACAAAATTGAATTCTAAAATTGTCAAAAGGCGATCACATTGAAAATATGAATCCATTATCTATGATAATGAAAGAAAATTGTTATAATACCATATGTAGCTGAGATATACATTATTAATATAAAATTCTTTTAAATTATTAATTAATCAATTCATGTGTATGTTGGTAGAACTAGCTAGAGTTAACATTGCACACTTTATAGGGTAGAGGAGTGATTCAAAGAAGTAAGGCATATCCCTAAATCAATAGTTTATTTAAAGAGACAAATAAAGTTAAGTCAATCATCTATTGGTGTAGGATAGAGGAGTTAGAATATATATTATTCAAATATGAAAGGTATATTTATTTGTAAATTGTCGTGGATATTCTACTAGAACAGTTTCTCACAACAAATATGATAAATAAAACTGAAATCTACAATATGAAGGTTAAATTCATTTAGATTCTAGAATATTTAGTTATTAATTTTCTATTTGATACGGATTTTATGAGCAGAATGAAATGAACACAAATTATTAATTTTATTAACATAGAGACACAATGAGAAATACAAAGATATAGTAAAATTGACTTTTATTCAATAAAGAAATATATTGTAACTGTAAAATGCAGACTAAAAACAAGCTTGCTAGAATGGTGGTGGCTCATCTATGAGAAGAGATGTGACGGTTGTGCTCATTCACAAGAAGATGAGTAAAATGAGGCTCCAAAAGATTTTTTACAATAAACATGAATGCCAAAACCTTAGACATCCAAAAACCTAACCCTAGGAGATGAAGCACCAAAAGTCATGTGGGCCCCGTTGGGGTAAGTTCGTACATCAACTTCTCGAGGTCATAACTTTTGCATATGATATATGTTTTAGTTGCATGGTAGCCCGTTGGAAAGGTATATCCAAGGACTACACATTATGCTATCACAGTTTGATTTTTAGTACAATATGACTGTGGAAAGCTCAAAAAACATTGTTTAGGGCCTCAAAATGGCCTCGAAATTTCATGACCCGAAAACTAGGAAAATAATTGCCAAAATCAAAACTGCATGTGAGATAGGAATAGGTGGGTGGACACCAATATCCACCTAGATCAATCCTCCCCCCTTAGGAATCAACAATCTCCATTGCATTGAGTTCCCCCATCAGATGAGTAAATTTCTACTTAATTTCACCCCCGGTGAGCCACTTGTCTTGGTGCAGGAGCTGCCCTGCTTTGACAACCCGATAAAGTTGGATCCTCTATTGGAGATTTCCATTGACTTGTGTGTCCATGATCTGATCATTGGATTCTTTTCCATGCAGCCAGGGTTGAGCTCTCTTGGTGTCAATTTTTATGCTATCTCTAAGGTGTCCAATATTGGTGGAAAATATGGCCGAAGGAGATCCACATTAAACACTGGGTGCAAACCAAGGAAGGGGGGAATGTTGAGCTCAAAAGAATTGTCACCCAAAACCTTGTGTAAATTCTAACCTTGTACAATATATACTACAAATAGATATTCAGAAAAAGAACAAAAAAGATACAATGGCAAATATAAACATTACACAGAGATTTTTCCCCTGGAAACCCAAATCGGGAAACCGACATATTCTATATTCATTCATTATGTTAAAATGTTTACAATACAAATGACATATAGGAGCCAGTGACATCCAAAACCCTAACCCAATGAAATGGATTAGTCCAAAACCCTAATTCCTTAACCGGAAATAGAAAACCATTGGCAAAGAAACCATGTGCCGAAAAACCACCTAAATATAATGCAATCCCAAAAATGCAGTCACAATGCAGAATTTTTTTTTCTGGGGGCGTTGCCCCCCTGCAAAGAATATAACACATACCCAAAACCTTGGTGATGGTGTAACACCCATAATGGAGTGGATGAAGCTTCTGATGGGTCCCTGTAAGGCATTTTTTCTGCAAGTGCAACCAAAAATTGTCTCCCACCTAAAACTTGTGTGGCACCTGGTGTTGATCATGGCATTGCTTGTACTTGGAATTAAAATTTTGTAAAATATCCTGAACCTATTGGAGAATGTGTTGGATCCGCTCAATGAATCGGGTGGCTTTGTCAGCTTCATTTTGAGCATGGGACGAGTCTTCCTGGGTGGCCGCAAGGGGTAGTGCAACATCCATGGGATCCGATGGTTGAAATCCCAACCTTACATGAAAGGGGTTGTGGTCGGTTGAACTATGTATTGCTCTATTGTAGCTGTGATGAACATAGGGAAGACTCTCATCCCATGTGTGGGGATGCTTGGAATTATACATGCACATGATATGCACGATCATCCGGTTGACGACCTCAGTTTGGCCATCCGTCTAGGGGTGGAAGGTAGTGGATTTGGTGAGCTTGGTTTCCAACAGTGACCAAAGGATTAACTAGAATGTGTTGAGGAACCGGTTTTCCCAATCTAAGATAATGGTTTGTGGTATCCCAAAATGTACCCATATGATCTGGATTTATGTAGGAACACAATCAAATACATAAATACACATAAACGCAAAGATGCAGCAGAAATAAGACTTCATTTCATTAATAAAAAATGTCTGAAAAATGCTTACAGACATAATGAAAATAAACTAGCTAGGGCGTTAGTAGCTTATCTTTGAGAAGAGATGTGGTGGCTACTGGACTTTGAACTGCCTATTACAATGAGGCTCGAAGGCCTATATATTACTGTGAAACAATGGAAAACCCTAAACATCCAAAAACCTAACCCTAGGAGATGAAACGCTAGAATATGGGCCCCGTTGGGGTAAATTGGTACATCAATTTCCTAGGGTCGTAACTTTGGCATACTATCTCCGTTTGACGCACACGATACATCGTTAGAAAGATATATCCAAGGACTACACTGTTGATAGCGAATATCAAGTCCAAAATAAAATCATATTCTAGGAAGCATTCATGCCCAAAAAACATCGTTTAGGGCCTCAAAATAGCTCCAGAAGTTCAGGACCCAAAGAACTGCTAAAAATAGTAAATTGTGAAATAATGGTGTGGATCTAAGTGGAATAGGTGGGTGGCCACCAATATCCACCTGGATCAGTCCTCCCCCCTTAGGAAGCAATGGTCCCCATTGCGTTGAGTTCCTCCATGAGATGAGGAAACTTATGCTGAACTTGGTCCCTGGTGAGCCACTTGCCCTAGTAAAGGAGTTGGCCTGCTTTGACAACTTGATATAGTTGGATCCTCTGTTGGTGGGTGTTATTGATCTGTGTGTCCATAATTCGATCAGTTGTGGCTTGTTCCATGTAATCTGGGTTTAACTCTGTTGGTGTGAGTTGTTCTTCCATGTCGGATGTGTCTAGTAGAGGTGGAAAGTAGGGCCAAAGGCGGTCCACATTGAACACTAGGTGCAGACAAAGGAATGGTGGAATACCAAGCTCAAAGGCATTGTTCCATATATTCTTGGTGATGGTGTATGGCCCATATCAGAGCGAGCAAATCTTGTGGTAGGGTCTAGCGAGGCGCTCTTTTTGCAAATGTAGCCACACTTTGTCGCCCACCTGGAAGTTGTGTGGCAGCCGATGTTGATCATGTCATTTCTTGTACTTAACATTGGCTCTATACAAGATGTGATGAACTTGTTGGAAGATGTGCTAAATGTGCTCAATGAAGCTGTTTGCCTTGTCAGCCTCAGACTAGACATGGGCTGAAACTGCTCGAGTATCCGCAAATGGCATGGCTATGTCAATGGGACATAGTGGCTGGAATCCCAAGCCCACTTGAAAGGGGTTGTGGCTGGTTGAGCTATGGAGAGCCCGGTTGTAGTTGTGTTGTACATAGGGGAGGCTCTCATCCCATGTGTGTGGATGATTTGAGTTGTACATGCGCAAAATGTGTACAATCATCCAGTTGACGACCTTTGTCTAGCCATCAGTTTGTAGATGGAAAGCTATGGACTTGGTGAGCTTGGTGTCCAGCATCAACCAGAGGCTGGACCAAAATGTAATAAGGAACCTGTTGTCCTAATATGAGATGATAGACTGTGGGATCCCAATGTGTACCCACACTCGTTCAAAGAAGAGTTTAGTAGTGGCTTCTGCTGTGATATTCTTCTTGCAGGCCATCATAATGTACATCTTCGAGAATCGATCGACGAAAACAAAAACACAGTCATTGCCATGCTTAGCAGAAGGAAGGCCCATCATGTAATCCATAGAGATGGATTCCCAAGATCGACTGGGGAAGGAAATAGAGTATAGAGGCCTTTCTTCTTGATGGTTGGTTTGGCAATGGCGCAAGCAGTGCAGGACTTGATGTACTTCTCGACATCTTGTCGAAGGTTTGGCCAATAGAAATACTTTTGTAGTACTGCCATGGTTTTCTCGACCCCGAAATGCCCAGCTACCCGACTATAGTGCGCCTCCCAAATCATCTTAGCATGCTCACTTGAAGGAACACAAAGGTGTCCCAAGTGACAAAGCAGGGCATCCTGGAGGTGAAAATTGGGAACTTGCTTACCCTCCAAGAGTGTATTGTATGTGTGGCTGAATTCTGGATCACTTGTGTAGAGAAGCAGCCAATCAGAAATCTCGTTCCCACAAGAGTTGAGCATAGTGATTTGCACCACGATGGGTGGTCGACTGAGGCAGTCTACAACATTATTGGTGTTGCCTTTCTTATACTTAATGTTCAAATGAAACTATTGTAGGTATGTGGACCACTTCTGATGGTGATCATTCTGCAACTTCCCTTGTGTCTGTATGAACTGTAGCGGTCGGTGGTCTATGTGGGTGACCGTTTCCTTTCCCAAAATGCAATGCTTCCATTACTGACAAGCCTGCACAATGGAATACATTTCTTTGTCATAAGTGGGATACTTCTGGACTGTGTCGAAAAGTGTCTCACTGTGATATGCCACTGGATGCCCATGTTGAGTAAGGAATTCCCCAATGGCATAGTCAGAGGCATCTTTATCGATCTCAAATGGTTGTTGCAAGTCTGGTAATTTGAACACTGGTGCAGAGTAGAGGTGATGCTTCAACTCTCCGAACGCCTTTTGTTGAGATTCAAACCAAAATAATTTTTCTTTAGCTCCTCCCTTGGTGACTTGACTCAAGGGCCAAGTGATATGAGAGAATCCCAACAAAAACCTACGGTAGAAATTGGCAAGACCTAAAAAGCTACAGAGCTCTGTTAGGGTGGTTGGGGCTGGCCAATCCTGAATGACTTGGATATTTGCTAGATCCACATGCACCCCCTGCTCATCAATAATGTATCCCAGATACTAAACCTGGGTCATGCCAAAAGTGCATTTCTCCAAATTGGCACACAAATTGTGTTGTTGCAGTGTTTGGAGGACCTGTCGGATGTGGTGGAGGTGCTCTTCCCAAGTCTGGCTAAAGATCAAAATGTCATCCAAGTACACCACTACAAATGAGTTGGTGAATGGCCATAGGATGTCTTCCATTAGCCTCATGAATATTGCAAGGGCATTCGTCAACCTGAATGGCATGAACAACCATTCGAAAAGGCCCTCCTTGGATTTGAAGGAAGTCTTCCACACATCAGAGCGTTCGATTGGTACCTGGTGATACCCCAACTTCAAGTCAATATTTTTGAAATATTTCACCCCCTTTATGTTGGAAATACTAAAACAACTGAGAGGGGGGGGTGAATCAGTTGTATGTGATCTTAAACAATTTTAAGTCTATTAAAACATTATTAATCTTTCTTCATGTGGTCATCAACAATATACAGCATATGGATAGTAAAAGTAAAGACCATCGATCACACATAAAGTACACACAAAGACATATTTTCATGAGGAAACCCATAAAGGGAGAAAACCTCTTCTTCTTCGAAATGATAGGCAGTCTTTTTCAGTTCTGTACATCATTTACAATTGAGCACCAACTCAATGTGA
>JZKD02S0215876.1:100060-121705 GCA_000966675.3 Picea glauca
TGACAAATTCACTTTCCTTCATCTCATTATTCCACAATTAAGCATGGGTTCTCTTACTCCACAAAGTGTCTTCCCGTGAGGGTTTTCACCATAAGGGGACCACTTTGGAGTTCATACATATTTAATTCTTATCAACCATGAAAAAAAAACAATGAGTCATATTTACATCAAACAATATTGGGTCCATTACCCAAACCATTGTGCTACAGGGCTTTCTTCAAGGGTTGATATCAATGACAACCAACCTTCCAGGGGGAGCATGAGTGATATGATTTCAATATTATATCAGAGTGTTTCCATCAATGAAAACCAACCTTAATCAACAAAGTCACCCTAGGAGGGGCATGATGTCATCCCTAAAAGATAAAATTAGGGTTTTAATTGTCATTTTTATGTAAAAATGGATTTTTGATGTAAATTGGCCATGTCGGCCTTTTTTGACCTAAAATGTAATTAAAGGTCACCTTTATTGTATAAATAAGGCTAAAATCTCTTATATTTTTCATCATATTTCACTCACACAAGTGTGAGGTCTACAATTCGACCTATTTTAAGGCTTATTGTCTGAACTAAGTGGTGTGCAACTCTTGGAGGAAGCTTATCTTGGTGTGTTTTTGCATTTTCATGGTGGAAAGTCTTCAACCAGGGTTTGTGGCTAGATTATTCTTGATGAATTAAGTAGAAATCTGCAATCCTTCTTTATTTTGAATGGTTATGGTGTATTTACTTGTTCATTTATAAGATTATGAAATTGCTAGTGTGAAACCCTAGGAGAAAAGAACATGTTATTGTCATTTTCTTAATAACTCTTCACCTACTTGATTTTGCTAGAAGACATCTCCCTTGAAGGATATGCTATATCCCTACCTTAGTATCACTCTAGTACTATTGCTTCATTAAACTTTAATACTTTTATTTCAAGCTTGACCTAAAGAACAAGGAAATCGCTAGGGCCTAGGGTTACCTACTTCCTAGAAACTTTTCCTTCTAGGGTTTTGGATGATTGAGGCCTTAGGTTACTAACACCTCAACCATCCTCCCTCTTCCTTTATCTCACCTATTATCATTTGTGTTTTCCCTCTAGTAATTGTCACTACAGTATTGACTCCATTTACCCTAAAAGGCACTAGTTCATACCTTGCAAGTGATTGATTGACTAAACAACACTCAAACCATCTACCTTAAGATATTTACTAACCATTTCTAACTTTAGATTGGACTAACCTGCTAACTACTTTGTTTTTGTTGAAAAATATTTCTACAACCATCTATAACAACAACAAATTCATCTTAAATGCAATTTTTAAATCTGATTGTACAGTGCCTTCATTGCTTCTGACAATTACTAGCTTTTTGTCAAGTTTATGTTATCATTTTTGGTCATTATTGAAGCTTTATTTATGCATAATTGTGAAGCTATTGTTATATATACATTGATTTTATAAATACTTATGTTGCTTCATCTTTTATATCAGCTTGTGCTTTTTATTCAAAGTCTGTGTTTTTATGAAGCACCAACATCATATGGTACTTGCAAATAATATTTTTCTTGTTGTCTTGTTCTGGGAAGGTACACTTAAATATTACTTTGCTTCATCTTATTAAAACCTTTGGGAATTTTTGAACAGAGTGACCTATGAGAGGGGTAGGAATTTCTTGATACTTTACCTTGGCCTTCTCAAACCCCTAGGTCATTATGGACGTCTCCCCTAGGGTACCACTCCTAAAGAGAAAGAGATGTCTTGTTTAGGTGACAGTGATAGGACAACCTCCTGTTACGCCAATTTATTGTTCACTTGATTTTGGATTTTGGGCAAGTACAAATTGCATGATAACATTTTGGCACTATTTTCGGGGAACACTGAGTCAATTCTCCTCAAAGATGACACTTTTCGATAATTCTTTCCTCAAAATCCTTTACTTTACAAATCTTGCCTGGTGACTCAAATGAGGGTGATCCTCCCATCCCTTTGATAGTGTAAATAAAATTATCTGGTAACTCCATAAAGCTCAGGGAGGTATACCAATCCTCCCAATACCATTATAAGAAAACCTCCCTTAAACTCTCCTATAGTAAAATCATTATTTGTAGGCAATCCTCCTTTGAACACTATGTATAGCGCAGGAACTCAGGCTGTTAATAAAAACCAAGCTAATATCTAGAAGCAATGGTCATCCAATATTTTCAAACCATTAGACATGACAAGCATACTAGGATACCCTAGGCAAATTCCCCCTATGTATGAGAAATGGTTTCCTAAATTCACTAGTAATGATGTAGTTAGTGCCGAGGATCATATGAGTGATTTCTGGACCTCCTTTCAAATTCATTCCATCAGTGATGATGCTGAGGATCTATCTATGAAATTGTTGTCTGCTCCCTCCGTGATGGCGCTAGACATTGGTATAATGGTATTCCCGATGCTAGTATTAAAACCATGGATAGATTGGAAGAAATATTCCTCAAGCGATGGAGTGTCAAGGAAGACCCCACCATCTTGTTGATAAGGCTGAATAACCTCACAAAACAATAGAATGAAGCCATTAGAGAATTCGATCATAAATTTGAAATTTTGATGCAGAAGATCCCAATGATCCATCATCCTTCTAATAGATTCCTTCTCTTTCTTTATACCAAATCCTTTATAGGACAACTGGGATATCTCCTTAGAGACAAATCCCCTAAAACAATCCAAGAATCCCAAGAGGTAGCTACAAGGATTGAAGACAACCTATCATCATCTAGAGTCAAACATTTCTCTGCCCCAAGAGTTAGAATGAATGTTAAACCTAAGATAGTCCACAATGCTGAACCTACATAAGATATTAGTGCTAGCTTGGCAAAGCTACAACTAACAGTAGATGGCATGGTAAGAACCCAAGAACTAATGATGAATAAGATTGTCAATCTAGAAAGATCTCAACAACAAGCTCCTAGGGTTCCTTACAAAGGGAAATTTCAAAAAGGGAATCAATTTTTTAGACCAAAGAATGATCAAGAGGTTCCTCATACTTTATCCCCCGCAAACGTAGTAGATGAAAAACCTTGGTGCTTACAGTAAAGAGACTCACATTGGGAGCATGAGTATCCTCTCAACAATGGTGAACATGACCAAGTGAACGTTGTTAATCATACCATTGAAGGTCCTCAATATTTCCTTAATGTCACACTTGAAGAACATCAAGAAGGCATAAAGGAAGCATCCAGGAAGGCTAGGATGGAGGTAATAAATAACCTTGACCAAGAATCGAGAGAAAAGTTGAAGAAGCAGGAGTTCCAAGTATACACTAGGAAAAAAAGAATGAACCAACCTCTCTCTACTGGGCCTGTAATTTCACAAACAAGGCCTCCACCTATGAACATACTTCTTCCTAAAAATTCTCCCAAAAATGATAAAGTGGATTTGAACTTTGATTTTGAAGATGAATTGGAAAAATTCACGTGACCATTCCATTAAGGGAAGTCATCAAAGTCCCATCTATAAAATAAAGGTTTGATTTTTTTTTCAAAGGTTCAAATGAGCCAATGGATGCTCCTAACATGTTACAAGAAAATCAATTTAGGGTTGAGTATGATGGACATTCACCTTTCTTCATGAACTTGTTAATTAATAACAAATGCCCTAATAATTGTATGCTTGATTCAGAGTTAGGTGATTACATGATGTCTTTGAAGGTCATTCAAAGATTAGGCCTAAAGGCCACATGACCTTACAAGAATGTGTGCGGATTTGAATCCAAGACCATGCCCACTCATGAGGTAGTTGAGAATGTTGAGGTATGCCTTGGAATATACCTCGAGAGAGTGATCCACATGGATATTGTGGTGGTGGATGTCCCAGATGTATGGGGAATGCTATTGTCTAGGAAGTTTGTTGCAATTCTAGGAGGCACCTTAGAGATGGATCTAACTTACATTAACGTGCCAATGAATGATGGAATAATAAGTCACCTCCCAAATGTGTCAATGACCAAGGTCCATGTGCAGGAAATTGATAATGATATTGGAACTAGTGAAACACATGAACCAATCAAAGAAAGTCTTCCTGTATTTTCCCCTCATGATTTTCCTTTCACTTCAAAGGAAGACTTTGATCAAATACAATGGTCGAAGAAGGAAGAATATCAACAAATCCTAGACAAATACAAGGAAAAATAAGTTGGGACTGTCAATTTATTAAACAAAGGAGAAGATAACATATTGATAATACCATCCCAGCAGGAAGTCTTCACAGCAGAATCACACCCTCCTCCCTCAAGACAATATACTAGACTTATACAAGAAACAACCAAATTTAAGAAAAAAGATTACCAAGAGGGAGATACGGTCTGGATGTGGGATACAAAGAAGGGAGAGCCTACTAATGTCAAAGGGAGTGCACAATTTTGGCTTGAACCTTTCAAAGTCGGAATGAATTCAGTCAATCATGCCTACTATCTATCCATGTTGGAAGGGAGAATATGTTCATTGCCGATTAGTGGACACCTCCTCAAACCCCATCAAGGGGGAAAGAATTGACTTCACAGGTAAGTATAGGTAAGTAGGTAGGAATTTGCATTCATTGTATATACCATCTGCATTTCATGCTAGAGTAGTTTTATCTCCATTTCTATATATTATTTCTTATTTTTATTTCATTTTATCATATATGAGCCATGGGTTATATCACCACCCCAAGAGATTACTGATCACTTTTGTTGAGATCTAGCAGGTCACAGGTCATACTAGAGATGTTGAGGTTCTCATGTGATTTACGGTGAGCACATGTCCCTGATTTGAAGCCAGATGTTATCCCCTATCCTAGGGATAACTAAGGAGATTATGTCTTGAGGCCCAAAGGTCCTAGACATGGAGTACCGAGAGCCATATTTACTTGAGCTTGGACCTGAAGGGCCCATCTTTTCTTCAGTTCCTCCCATCTATTAGAAATCACAAAATCCATCCCATCGGCTTGGTTCTAAAGTGGCAGTGGGTCTTGATCCATGAGTTAATGAGTCCGGGTATCATGATATGTGTCACTCTAATTCTCAAAACATTTGAATATGTGCATTGAATTCTCTTTTTCTTCATGACATTTTCTTGGAAATTATTCCTTTTAACTTGTCCATACTTGGGGGGGATGAAAAAATGCCCTAGTAAGTTGGTTTCCTTAGGGATGAGTTGACACTGGGTGGGTCTATGAAAGGCCATCATCCACTCCTTCCATACTTATCACTTTTCATCATTTTCCCTCTCATCCATCCCCTACATTGGTTCGGGCATTGGGTTTGCCAAGCTAGTAAGGATTGTACCTTTCCTTGTGGGAAGAAGGGGATAAAGGCCCAAAGGGTAAAATTAGTTGGAAAAAGTTAAAATCCAATATCAAACCTTGATATGCTTCACCCAGGGATCCCCGAGAAAGCAATAAAAGGCTTCTCATCAAGAAAAGGGAGGGACCCATAAAATAAATAAAACTCAAGACCTGGTTGGTGGATAGGGGGTCTCATCATGAGCCAACCTATTAGGTCCATGGGAATGTAGCGATATGTAACTACTATTCATCTATTCACCATGCCCAAGTAGTGGCTCTTGGTGGCATAGCCAAGAGAAAGGGGGTCTCATCACAAGCCAACCTTCTCATCTTCGAGAAATGCTTGTGGGTAACACTATCGCCACTGGTCACCATGCCAAGGAAGTGTCCTCCATCTGTTCTCTTGAATGAAAAATAAATAAGCAAAAAAGAGTAAAAAGGCATTGAATGGGCTAGGAAACAATTCCCTCCATGACAAGGTGCATCACACCTTCTACACGGGCACCCACAGGTAAGACCTACATTTCCATGTTATCATTGCACCCCTTGCACAAACATACCCTACACCATCTCATGCATTTACATTACCTATATTGGTATTCACCTAGAAACACCAAACACCTGACGAGGATTATCCCAATAGGACATCCTGAGACCCTCTCCAAACCTGGCTTGTTAAATAGCATAACGTCTTTGAGGATTTTTCTTGGTAAAGGGGGGTTTGATGCACATGTTTGGGTAACTTGATTATTAGATGTGATTCACATTTCTATAATCTCTGTGACTTATGAGCCCATGGAGGGTGTACTTGTTGTTGTTATAGGACCACTCCCAAAATAGAGGTACGTATGGGGATATTATTAGCTCAGACCTCCATGGGGCTAAAATCCCACAAGATGGATGTTGAGACCCTAGCCAGGGGAAGAGGGATACTGGAGGCTTGCACTAGAGAAAAGGGAGGATGTTCCACCAGAGGCACTTTGGTAGGCCTGGACCCAGGGGGGTCTTTCCCTCCCATCATGACATTGGCCCTTGAAGGCCCCTGACATCATCATTCTAAGCCTTGACATCATCCAATTGGGGTTTTAGGCATGAGGACGACTTGGTTGGCACGTGTGGCAGCTTCTTAGGGTGTTTGAGTCCTAACATTTCACTTTGGAGGACTAGCGTTCCAGGAAGGGGCCCAACGTCACCCTAGGAGGGGCATGATGTCATCCCTAAAAGATAAAATTAGGGTTTTAATTGTCATTTTTATGTAAATTGACCATGTCAGCCTTTTTTGACCTAAAATGTAATTAAAGGTCACTTGTATTGTATAAATAAGGGGAAAATATCCTATATTTTTCATAATATTTCACTCACACAAGTGTGAGGTCTGAAATTTGACCTCTTTTAAGGCTTATTGGCTGAACTAAGTGGTGCACAACTCTTGGAGGAAGCTTATCTTGGTGTATTTTTGCATTTCCATGGTGGAAAGTCTTCAACTAGGGTTTGTGGCTAGATTATTCTTGATTAAGTAAGTAGAATTATGCAATCCTTATTTATTTTCAATGGTTATGGTGTATTTTCTTGTTCATTTATAAGATTATGAAATTGCTAGTGTGAAACCCTAGGAGAAAAGCACATGTTATTGTCCTTTTCTTAATAACTCTTCACCTACTTGATTTTGCTAGAGGACATCTCCCTTGAAGGATATTCTAGAGCCCTACCTTAGTAGCACTCTAGTACTATTTCTTCATTAATATTTCATACTTTTATTTCAATGTTGACCTAAAGAAAAAGGAAATCGCTAGGGCCTAACGTTACCTACTTCCCAACAACTTTTCCTTATAGGTTTTTGGATGATTGAGGCCTTAGGTTAGTAACACCTCAACCATCCTCCCTCTTCCTTTAGCTCACTTATTATCATTTTTGTTTTCCCTCTAAGAGTTTCCACTGCAATATTGACTCCGTTTACCCTAAAAGGCACTAGTTCATACCTTGCAAGTGATTGATTGACTAAACAACTTTAAACCACCTACCTTAAGATCTTTACTAACCATTTCTAACTTTAGATTAGACTAACCTACTAACTACTTTGTTGTTGTTGCAAAATATTGCTACAACCATCTATAACAGAAACAAATCCATCTTAAAATCAAGTTTTAAAGCTGATTGTACATTGCCTTCATTTCTTCTGACAATTACTAGATTTTTGTCAAGTTTATGTTATCATTTTTGGTCATTATTGAAGCTTTATTGAGGCATAATTGTAAATCTATTGTTATATATACATTATTGTTATAAATACTTTTGTTGCTTCATCTTTTATATCAGATTGTTATTTTTATTCAAAGTCTATTGTTTTATGAAGCACTAACATCATATGGTACTTGCAAATAGTATTTTTCTTGTTGTCATGTTCCGGGAAGGTACAGTTAAATATTACTTTTCTTCATCTTATTAAAACCTTTAGGACTTTTTGATAAGAGTGACCTATGAGAGGGGTAATACTTTCTTGATACTTTACCTTGGCCTTATCAAACCTCCAGGTCACTGGGACATCTTCCATGGGGTACCACTCCTAAAGAGAAAGAGGTGTCTTGTTTAGGTGATAGTGATGGGACAACCTCCTATTATGCCAATTTATTCACAACCTCTTGACAGTGATTGGACAACCTCCTGTTCACTTGCCTTTGGCTTTTGTGCAATTACAAATTATGCAATAACAATAATAATTCAGTGGGACAAAATTATGTGTAGTCCTCAGATAAACCTTTCCAATAGGATATCGTGCACCTAAAATGGAGATCATATGAAAAAGTTACGACCCTGGGTAGTTGATGTACCAACTTACCCCAACGGGGCCCACATGACTTTTGGTGCTTCATCTCCCAGGGTTATATTTTTGGATGTCTAGAGTTTTGGCATTCATGTTTGATGTAAAAATTCCTTTGGAGCCTCATTGTACTCATGTTCTTGCAAATGAGCGTAGCCTTCACATCTCTTCTCATAGATAAGTTGCCACCATTCTAGCAAGCTTGTTCCAGTATGCATTTTACAGTTTCTACATATTTCTTATTTAATAAAAGTCAATTTTTGTTGTATCTCTATTATTATTAACTATATCTCTGTGTTAATATTATATATCTGTGTTTTCATTTAGTTTCTCTCATAAATCCATATCACTTATCTCACAAAATGTGCACCCCGCTTTAGAGGATGAAATTTCCTCCCAACCGTTGGCTTGTTGTTCAAGATCTCAACAAAAATCCACCCTCGATCCATGGCTATGAATACACAAGAGGTGGTGGTCCCTAAGGCTGGCTAATGTCCCCCTTGCAATAGTCAATCTTACAGATAATTCCAGTCCACCAGTTCTCTTCCCCTCAACCTGCACAACCCAAGGGATGGAATCCCCCTTCACTAATCACAATGCCTCAGGCCTTTCCACTCCCCTCCAGGGTTTCTAACACAGGTTGGACACAAATTCTACTTGTTGGGACCTCAAGAATTTTACAACTGAAACACAAACTTTCCTAGCAACAAAACACGTGCTTCCTTGGATGAATTTCGAACAACACATTACTCCCATGCACATAGACTATTTTTTCACATGATTACAACTCCAAACAGTTATCAAGCATGTCCACAACAACTACCTTGAAGCTTTAGCACTCAAAAATTCTTTGTAGGAAAAAAAACATCATGAAAAAATAGCTCTTCATGTAAAAATGTGAATGTGTAATTTCGGTCTCCTCCCTAAACTAATTTCCCCTCTTTCTCTTTCTTGCTTGACTTGCACTCCTCCCAATGTTGATTATTCTAAGCCCCCATGCTCTCAATAACTATGATATGTGACTCTCACACCCACCCTCTTACATGAATTCAATGATTCATCTCTAGAACACTCAATTGACTCCTTCTGTTGAGATGACAAAACCCATAAATACGAAACCTTCTTGCAGGAACCTACATTTCTTCAGGTTTGCATAAAGCTGATGTTTTTTCAACACACCCAACATTATTTTTAAATTATGCAAGTGATATTCTTTGTTGTTACTGAAAACTAGGATGTCATCAAAATAAATGACAACAAACTTACCAATATAAGGTCGAAGCATAGTATTCATCAACCGCATGAAAGTACTAGGGGCATTGTATAGCCTGAATGATATCACCATTCATTCATATAGTCCATCCCTAGTATTGAAGGAGGTTTTACATTCATCTCCTTCGTGAATCCAGATCTGGTGGTATCCACTTCGTAAACCAATTTTACTAAAATATTTATCTCCGACTAGCACATCCATCATGGCGTCCAGGTGTGGTACAAGAAACCAATATTTGATGGCAATTTTATTGATTTCTCTGCTATCTGTGCACATCCTCCATGTATTATCATTTTTTGGAGTCAACAATACCGATACAACATAGAGACTCATGCTTTCTCTTACCACACCTTTCTTTATAAGTTATGACACTTATCAATTGAGCTTTTCATGTTGTGTAGGACTCATCCTATAGGCTCCCTGATTAGGTAAAGGTGATCCTAGGATTAGATCAATCTGATGTTGAATATCCCTCTTTGGTGGAATACCATCAAGGAGTTCATCAGGGATAACATCAACATATTATTTTAGTAACTTGGCCACTTTAGTAGGAATTAATATGTCTTCTCTAGCTCCTTTTTTCACTATTAATGCATAGTAGAATCATGTTGTCTTCATTTCCTTAACAAGCTCTCTTTCTGACAACATATTCTTAGTTTTCCACTCATCCTTAAGGGGAAATATGATGACTTTCGATCCATCCTTCCAAAAGGTGTAGGTATTCTTTTCTCCATCATGCATGACTTTTCTATCATATTTCCATGGCCTCCCCAATAATAGATGGCATGCATCCATCATAATGACATCACTCCATACTTCATATTTATAAGTCTTACCGATGGAAAACTTGATCAAACATTTTTTATTAATGGTGAATTCATTCCCTTTTTTGAACCATGCAATTTGGTAAGGATGGGGATGGGTTTCATAGCATAATTTCAACTTATCTACCATCTCTTTGGAAACTATATTCTCAAAACTACCACTATCAATAATAATGTGACATACCTTTCCCCCATAAGTGCATCTGGTTTGAAAATTATTTGTCTGAATCCAAGAATCTTCATTTCCGCTACTCTACCTTTCCTCTTTTTCGAGAATCACCATTGACCTTCATATCATGAGATTCTTCCCCATATCTTGTGGGACTTCAGATTCATCTCCTTCTTCTTCATTCTTAGCTTGGAATAATTTTAAACTAGGTTGCTTCCCTTGCTTTGGCTACTGCATGTTATAATTTGGTCATTCAAATGCTCGATGACCCTCTTCACCACACTTGAAACACACATTTAAGGTCCTCCTCTACCACCACCATAACCTATACCCATCTGAAATCCTCTTCCTCATGGTTGATTCAGGTTACCTTGTTGAGTATCTTCTACTTTCTCAGCTCCTTGGGATGATTTGCCTCTGTCATAGTTAAAACCACCCAATGAGGTAGATGATGTAGCCCTCCTTCTCCATTTCCTTGAGAAAATTGTTGGTTTTGTTTTTCCTCGGCCTTTAATGCTAATTGATATTCCTCTTCCATGCTACAAACCCTATGCATTCTCAATTCATATTGAATAGAAAATTTTAAACAATTCACATACCTTGCATTTAGTTTCTCATCAATTTCTTAGTGATCCACACGAATGGAAAACTAGTAAAACTCATTTGTGAGTTCCTCCATTGTGGATAAGTTTTGATTCAAGTTATGAAATCTATAAAAAAGGGACTGGGAATAATCAAGAGGCAAACACATTTCTCGCAATTTTTTTCCATCTTGATCTAGGTCCTAATTTTGTCATTTCCCTTTTTTGCTCTGTCGTTTTGCACATTATCCCACTAGATCATGGCGTGACCCTTCAACTTGGTGCACACAAATTTCACCTTCTTTTCCTCTGTCATCGACCTCCATTGAAAAATATTTTCCATGGTGTTCAACCAATCTATCCACTCCTATGGTTTAAGACTCCCTACATATTCTGAAACTTTCATTGTGATCCCATCATTTCTCCCTTCTAGAGCCCTGAGCATCCTCTCTTCAAAATTCACACACTCTAATTGTTCTTCTTCATGTTTTGTATGTCAATCTACATCTCCTCGGTTTGTCTCCTCATCAGACACTTATGTTTGTATTATTATATGACTATCCATCACATTTGTGAGATTTTCTACTTTCCTTTGGAGGTTTTGCATGTTTCTATGCATCTGAGAAAGGTACCATGCTCTTCCTCTTCCTCTCCCATCCATATTCCTGCTTTGATACTACATGATGTAGGTAATAAACTTTGATTCATTCATAAGATCTAAAAACTATGAAAACAAATGAGAATTGAAAATAACTCTCTTTTATTCCTTCTCCATCCTAACTATTACAATGGAAGTTCAATCCCTTATAACTACTATCTGAGATTTTCAAAAGCAACTAATTTTAGAAAAACAACTAATTTTAGAAAATTATCACATGACTCTAAACATGAACAATAACTAAAAGATAACCAGAGTGCCACTATTTGTCAACTCACTTTTCTAATTAGGTGCATAAACTAAGATATAACTGATAATTGCTAATTTAAAAATTCTCGTAAAAACACTAAAACCCCAATTTGAGGCCTTATATGAAGGAATTTGGCCCTAGAAAAGTGTCGAAACAATGTTTGATTTCAAGGATTAGATCGATATGATAGTGAAATATTCGAGACACAACTCCCTACAATTTCATCCCAAATGGATAACTGAGTCAAAATTTATGGCCCTCGAAAATCCCTGCATCACCACTCCTTGTTGCAAATCGAATGACCTATACTACATATCACTAGTGAAGAAACATTGTATACAACAAATAAATTGAACGACCTATACAACAAATCACCAGTGAAGAAACAATAACATCAACATCCCTAGGTGAATTGTGCAACGAGGTGACCAAAATGCCCTCCATCTCCAAGTATATTTTCATGGATAAAGCCAACCACGTGATATGTATTGCCAATACCCCACTACTTAGTTAATTTCTCCTCTAGATTAATTTTCAAGGAGTTACTACTTTAATATAGAGATCCCATGCATGCCATCCATTAATGAGCCTACAGAAATAAATAGGATGATTGTGACAATTTTTTTATGATATATGCACATATGTATGTGTTCCTCTATTCATTCAAGCTTACAACACTCCTACTAGTCATCTTTTCTCCCCAAAATATTAGTGAAAAGGAAGCCATCCTTTTCTCTCCACCATCTATCATGTTGTAGAAGCCTTGCAATATGAATCTTTGATCTTGCCTATGTGGATAAGTCTAATTTGTCCCCTGACATGTTTGTCCTAACTTCTAAGTATGTTGTTTATTTAATAATATCAATAGACTTATGAAATGGTGATTCATTATATCACCTCATATTCTCATGTCATTTGATCTTAAGGGGATTTCCAAAACAAATCAAGTATGATCATCTCTTATGATCTATATTGGATAATGGACATTTAAGGGGAAAATATTTAGTTTATTTTCATTCTTATCTTTTGGAAAGAATAACAAGGAATTTGTAGTTCTCTAGAGAACGATAGATGACACATTCACCCTGAAGATCAATTCCACTCCATAATCAAGGTATACTTACAAATAGTAGCTTTGTAAGTTTACTTGTATTTTTCTTGTAAACATGTGCATTTTTGGTATAAGTTGACACCCTTTATTTCTTGAATTTGAATTGTAGAGTCTTATTGTTAAAGGGTGTAGTTGAAAGAAACCATGTGAGTTTTGTGCTATGGCTCGAATTGATGAACTATTAGAGTTACTAAACACTCTAATAGTCTCTTTTGTGGATAATATAGTCACAACTGGCATAACAACTCTAATTGATGTTCTAACATGTTTACAAGATTTTCACAACAAAATCGAATTTCTCCAACTTGAATCACAACTCCAACAAGAAGAAATACAACAAAAGAATATGTGACATTCTGAACTATTCCTTGTTCAGAACGACCTCCTTTTCAAAGAATATGTTGATTCAGATTAGTATCTAGTACATAAGCAACTCAATGAGCTAGCTTCAGATATGAATGTAGATGAAGTTCAACTTCCTATTTCCAAGCCAAACATCAGACCTTGGGAATAAATTAGGAACAACAAGTATAGAACAAGTATTGGATATGAAAAGGAAGTCACCTTTCATATTCTTGATTATGCCAAGTCGATCGTGTTCCAAAGTGTTGGATTAATTCAAGAAAGTTCATATTCACCTACTCCAATTCAAGGGCATATTTTGAAATGCCAACATTGTCCGCGATTTGGCCATGTGGAAGATTAGTGCTTTGATCTTCATCCTTCTGAGCATTGTGGAAAAAAAATTAATCCTTTCGAAAGATGTTCTAAATAGAAGAAACCTACAAGAGTAAAAAACCACTATGGGTGGATGACTTCTTGGCAATGGTCATCAACAATCAAGAAGATATCTTAGTCATATCATATAATTTACTCTCAAGTATTGACATATCTTGTAGTGGAGAGATTTGTATCTTCTCACCTTATACCTAGCAAGGGGAACACCATCAGTGATTGATAGTCAACCTTCAAGTTTTGAATTCTTATCAATCAAGTAGTAACAAGTGAGTCTGAAAAACAAGCATGATTTTGTTTGTGGTCATCCAAAACCACCAGATTGGTTTGTGGTTTTCCTTAAACCATCATTTAGTATAAGGCTTATAGCTTTTGCTAGACAATGAATTGTGGTTTTCCTTAAACCTCCACTTAGTAGAAGACTTTCAACTTCTACTAGACCACAATTTATGGTCATCTTTAAACCAACATTTGAGAACACTTCCAATTAACATAAGACATCAACTTCAACTTCTAGCTAACTTAGGAAATGTTCCAAGAACCATTGAGCCTAGAGTCAAGTTCCATAGTTTGTGGTCATCTTTAAACCACCATATTTGTTTGTGGTATTACTTAAACCACCACCACCTTTTAGTAGAAGACATCAACTTATGCTATCTATTTGGTTTGTGGTCATCCCAAAACCACTAGATTTAAAGAGCACATTCAACCATTGGTAACTGCACACTTCCAGACTTTGGTTGTCCACCTTCATATTTTAGCTCTCACCTTGGACTCACTTACACCCCTTCAAATTAAGGGGGGAATGTTGGAAACATAATTCGTTAGGGTTACAAACTTGACATTTATGAATAATCAAGTCATTGTAATGTCATCATAAGTCCAAGAGAGATCTTGGAATATGAATCCAAGGGTCACATCAATGTACTTATACATGTATCATATTGATGAATAAAGCACTTCATGCCTATCTTTATCTTGTGTATTTAATAATCATAAGTAAAGAGTGAGAAAAGAAAGAGATAATTAATGAAATAACATATATATTGACAACAAATTATAAAAGTTTCTTGGACAACAACAAATGTTCTTGGCAGCATGGTTGTAAAATGTTCCTCTTTTCTCTTCTACAGAAAAAAAAGAACTTGTTATGTTCTCTGATACCACACTTGATGTGTATCAGAGTACTCTTTCTCCTCTCGCTTCCTCTGCCTGCAATATACAAATAGACTCAAGCTCTGATACCACAACTGGCACAGACCCCTAACCCTCGGGCTGAGATCCGCACAGGATCATTCTAATCTCCTTGAGACAAAGAGTATCAGAGTACTCTTTCTCCTCTCGCTTCCTCTGCCTGCAATATACAAATAGACTCAAGATCTGATACCACAACTGGCACAGACCCCTAACCCTCGGGCTGAGATCCGCACAGGATCATTCTAATCTCCTTGAGCCGAAGAGGCTCCTTTGGTTTCTCACTGAAACCTTCAACGGATCCGATCCACCGATCCTTCAAAAACCCCACCTGTGTGAATGAGCACTAGGCGTGAGCTTCACCCTCACACAACCACAACTGGGCCTTGGTGCAAGCGCATTTTGCAACTCGAAACTCGCAAGTTCATGGGTCGAATACCCTCAACTCTTCTTTTCCAAATTCCTGATACCTGAGATGATGATACGATTATACCTCCCTTCTCACTAGTGCTTCTTCAAGTGACTGTTGGCTAGAGCCAAACTCTAGTGCCTCTCACAACTCGTAACTTCACGAGTTGAAGTGTTGAGATTTGGCACTCTCCCTTTGCGAAACAACGAGAAGCGATGGTTGACGTCCTTTACGCACTTCTCGCAACTCGCAATCTCGTGAGTTGGAGTGTTGAGCCTTCATGCTCCTCCTTTACGAAAACCCGAGAGGCAATGGGTCAACTATGGGTTGACTCCTTCAATGCACCGAGTACATGCCACCTGTCACCGCTTACGCCTTTCTCTGGGGGTTATTTTTTCACGCCACCTCTCAACCTTGCGATCTCCACTTGATGGATGCACCACATGTTGCACGAGCCCTCGTAATTTGCAAGCTTGTGACTTCTTCAATCGAAATTGATTCCTCCTAACTTTCGAAACCCTGATACGCGATATAGCGAAGAGGTTCTGATCTGACAGTTGCTCCTACTTCTCTCTATTCGGGACTTCTCACAACCAAAGGATTTTGTCTATCCTATGAACTCATGATATGTGATACTCACGAAGGTTCAGATCTAATGGTCCTCCCATGGATTGGATCCAACAGTCTGGATCTCTTCCTCTGCTTCTCGCAACTCAGGACTTCGGGACTCCAAGAGTTTGGTCTTCCACCTCCAACCTCATGAACCTTGAGTTCATGAAATGATATGACGGCCCAAACTTACCACCATCGATGGTCCTTATTGATCCTTGACACCAACGAAATGGGTTCGTCCAACCCTTATCCACCCTGTAACTCTTCTGGATCCTACGGTCCTCACGATTTCACGAGTTCTCCACGGAGAATTTCGACCATTCGATTCACTCCTCTATGACTTATGTGAGACGAATTGGTGTTCTCCCTTCTTAAATTTACTTTTGTTGGATGAATTCGACCATCATCTCCCTTTGAAGTGGTTCGATTTATGCATTCCTTTGAAGTGTTAAAAGGTGTTATCCCTCCTGATCTTTCACTTCCAAACTCAAGGCTCCCAAAAGGGTTTCCTTCTCGCACTCCTTACGAAAAACTTTCAAATGACTCCCACTTATTTGATTTCTCGACTCTGTGCACTTTCTACAACAACAATCCTTCAACCTTTTGTAACACCCCTCCTAGTTACGACAACAACTCCGAAAACAGGTGCAATTTTTTTTTGTTTGTTTGTTTGTTTATTTGTTTAAAGTGTGTGCGCGCGTGTAGAAGAAACAACCCCCTTGACTCTACGTCACCACTCAAACCAACAAGATGCAAGTAAGACGAACACAATCAAGATGACTTGACATATCACAATGACAACAAGAAATAAATGCCCCTGGACATAAGGCATGCAACTAGCAGCTGTAAGCAGAAAAAGACACCAGGTGTTAAGTATAGTACCGTCACAGAATGGAAGAATCCAACAGTAGAGTTTACTATTTCTGCACAGAAAATCAGGGCTTTTAGTCTTATGTCTTCTCAAAAGAAGATTAGACAGGCTCCTGGCCGACTGCTCAGGCAGAAACTAATAAATCTTTTAGGGAGTCGCAGTAGTGGAAACTGTGCCTTTAAACAGCCCGAGACTACTGATACGGCTCAGAGTGTGTCGCAAGAGTGGAACTGTGCCTTTAAACAGCCCAAGACTCTTGATACGGCACTGGATTCCTTCCATCGGATTTACACACATACATAAATACTAAGCTACAAGAGGTGTCTATATCCCGCCCGACACAAACAGACTACACAATACAATACCACCAAGTACTACAAAATCAGGGACAATCATGACCTCTACGGGAGACGCAAGCCAGGAGGACGTAAATATCGACCAACCCCTACTGAGACCCAAAGACACCAATCAATATCAATTTCTTCATTAATTATCATTAACCGATGAAGACCTTATCATAAGGTAAAATCCAAAATCAACCCCCGTTAATTAGTTATAAGGTCATTTTGCACTAGATCAAGGGAAAGCAATAAACACAGGCGCATTGCATTTTTCTGATACTCTCCATAAATGAGCAATGATATCAAACCGTAATGGTAAACCCTCAAACATTACATTCTCCATATTATCTTGCCTTTCCTACCCATTTATTACCATAGATTAGAATAACCTAACCAATATTTGCATTGCAATTTAGATCTTATCATTGACACTTCAATTTAAGCTAATAATAACCTTGCGAATGAAACATCATCACGAGCATTTCAATTAAACAATTATTAACATGGCGATTCAACCATCCTCGTTAACATTACAACTTAACACAAATGTTATCCCTAACACTTCAATTTAAATGCATAATAACCTTGCAAATTAAACATCATCACGAGCATTCAATTTAAACAATATTAACATGGCGACTCAACTGTCATCATTAACCTTACAACTTAAAACAAATATTACCGCTAACACTTCAATTTAAACGAATAATAACCTTGCCAATTAAACATCATCCGAGCATTCAATTAACAATTATTGACATTGCGATTCAACCATCCTCATTAACATTGCAAATTAAAACAACTATTATCATTGCAAATTAACAAGTATTACCATTGCAATTTAAGCCACTATTAACCTTTCGAATCAACATCATCATTAACCTCGCAATTTATCAAATAGTATTATTGCACATTAGACAAGTATTACTTAACACAACCCCGTAAACATAGCATTCTAACGAATCAGAATAACATAACATTCTAGATATTCGCGCTGATTTACTAACCAGGATAACTATTATTGTCTTGAGTTAATAATTATTGAACTTGGCAAGCTAACCAATGCTTGGGGAAATCATTCTTCTAACCAAGAATTGTAATCCTACCATTCTACGAATCATTCTAAATAAAAACGTTGTAATCCATGTTGATCTAGGTTAATAGTCGTTAAGAACTTAGGTGGCTAAAAAGCTAAGTGAAATAATGACTTTAGGTTTAGGCTAAAAGGTGTCCTAGACAAAGGAAAGTTGAAAAACCTTGAATAAAAAAAATCCATCATCAGCTCATCGATACCATCCACTCTGTCTGTTCGACATTCCCAAAAGATATATGCATTTATTTTATTTTTTTTGCACTAACGGTCGGCTTTAATAATTAATAATAAAAAAAATATTTAAAAATGAGATCTAGGGTTTTGCTGAACTGTCCCGGGTACTGGGCTAACTTTCTAGGATAAATATTGAAAAGCTAAATGATAATAATGATCAGCCACCCTGTAGACACATCGAATAGCCAACAGGCAATTAATAACCTGGCACTTATTTGCTGTGGCAGACATTCCTGAGCTGGGAGTAAGGCGCACGGGTA
This sequence comes from Picea glauca, assembly GCA_000966675.3. Taxonomy (NCBI): domain Eukaryota; kingdom Viridiplantae; phylum Streptophyta; class Pinopsida; order Pinales; family Pinaceae; genus Picea; species Picea glauca. Next base: position 118,785 of record JZKD02S0215876.1, read on the forward strand.
TGGAGCTCTATCCCATTCTACAAGACCCAAGGGCAATAAATTCGGCCTCACTACTCATGTGCAGAGGTAAACAGCATGCTCACGCAGAGGTGCTAGTAAGGAGGGTTAATCACTGTGCAGTCAGGAGGGTACACGGGGCATGTAAACACTAGAACCAGGTTTGCCCAGTCTGTCGAACGTACACCAGAAGGTTTTTCCCCAATCAGTCACGTATCTAACTCGTTGAACCACTCAATCAGTCACTGTAAACCAAGTCTATGACAAGTTTAACCCTTGCAGAATTATAATAACGACCTGAACATATGAAGAAAATAAAAACACTTGCCGAATTAAACTAATGATAGGAACATCTGAAGAAAAACGATTCCAGAATTAAAATGGAATAAAAGCCAGGCCTATGACGAGTTTAAAACACTTTCCTGAATAAGTAAAAATATTAAACTTTCTTGAGAAATAAAAATAATAAACTTTCTGAGAAATTAAAAATAACCATGTTGCTTACCAATGGACCTTCACTTTACCACCAGTGACCGTGACCGTCACAGGCGAGACATATACGCAGTAATCTTAATAGGTAATCAGATATGCCAGTCATAAATAAAAATCCGAGTCGTAATTAACAGTCCGATACCAGTAAGTTAGGGATGTACAAGGTCAAATGTTTTTACTGGGGACAAGCATCTTTAGTGCAATGCTGGTCAATTATTATGCATTAATATTATCATTTGTAATAACATAAATGGAAACGATTAAATATGATGACTCAATAAAAAGCTTATAGCAAACATACCAACTCTTCACTATTCCGAGAAAAGGCACATTCCATAGTACAGGAAATACTGCAGTGTTCCAAAGACTGTTACCAGGACGCCAACGTCATGCATACACGGATTCATGAAGGTAGACCAAGATCAATCGATTCGAAATTTTTAATAAAAGGTCAATCAGAGGGTAGTATTTTATTAACAGTTTCATGAAAATGCTGAGTTGGGAAGGAAAACGTGTTTAATGGTCTCTTGAATATATAACAACGCTGAGAATGAGCACATGAAGCCGAGAGACAGTTGGCTTATCAAATGTTTCACTATATAACAGAGACGTCAAATCACAGGTCTCAACACATATTTGTAACTAAATCAAATATTGGAACTAGTTTGAAATTTTCTACCTGGTCAAACCTCAACAGTGGCAAATCCCATCATTGGTCGACATACATCCCAAGCCCTAACTGTTAATGCATCTAAGAAGATGTTTCAATGGAAACATATAGCATGGAGCAATGAGATGTCAGCATTTTTCTCAGGTGAATACCAACACGCCCTCATTAACAAGCATACGCCCACAATAACATTAGAAATGCCCATACCCAATACAGTAACCACACACCCCACCAATTTTTCTTTTTTTAACCATAGACTGAGCCATATAAAATAGAAACGAAATAACCTTAATCCCCATACAAATTTATCCAGCCCTAAACTGTACTCGTACATGAAAAAAAAATGAAATAACCCTAACCCCAACTATTTACCAGTAACCCTAAACTGAACTAGTTATAAAAATGAGAATCTTCTGAGTTTAAGGACAAGGAAAGAACATTTTTACATCCATACAATCATAATCTCATAAATAATCACTATGCATTCTACTTTACTAAGTTTAGGAGCATACATTTTCCTTATTTGTTTGCCGCAATTGACTCCCGTGCTCTATGCTGCTTCCGCCTTCAGCACTGCTCCCGCTCGCCAACCGTAGAGGACTCACTGGTACCTCCCAGCCAAACGCTAGGGGTACTCTCCTTCCCCCTTATCCCCCCGAGCCGCAAAGGGGCCACACACAACCAGACAATAGCCTAGCTTCTCAGCTCGCCTCCAAGGCTGAGCTACCACTCAAGTCAGCTGAGAATCCCCGAACTCCTACAAGAAATCAATCCAGTCCCTAGTCAGCATAACAATACCAATAGCTGAAAAAAAATCCTCTTCTTTCTCCCTCCCCCTTTCTTTTATCCAGTCTCAAACCCTAAATCCTCTTCTTTCTCCCTCCCCCTTTCTTTTATCCAGTCTCAAACCCTAAATCCTCTTCTTTTTAGGTTTTCCCCCCCCCTTTTCCTTTTTATTTTCTTATTTTTCTTTTTATTTTATTTTATTTTATTTTATTTATTTATTTATTTATTTTAAAACTCAAAGAGTAAGTGCGCTCATTAATAATTCCCTTTTATTTTTACATGCGTAACTTTTTATTAATGGTAGGGGCAGTAGGGATTAATAAATTTACGGAAAGAGAATCCATTAATCATTTTGGTTATTCCATAAATTTAAGATTAAGGAATACACGACAATTTGTTTATAATATATATATATATATATTCATTTTTTCTATTTACAAGTATGCATTCATCATTGTAATTTATCATTATCCATCATTTAAATTCACCATTAATATATATATATATATATATAAATAGGATAATGAGAGATTAAGGTGATGGCAACATGTATATGGGAAAAGTAAATGTACTACATAAAAAGAAATAATGAGGAATTAAGGGGAGGGATGGTGATTTAGTAATGTGAACTGAACATGTAGAAGGGAGATGGTTACTGGAAGATTAAGGTGATGGAGGATGGTTTAATAAAGTAGACATGGATAATGAGAGGATAATGGTCTTAGTTTTTTTTTTGTGTTTTTTTTTTTTTTTTTGAAATTTTTTTTATGTTACACTACGAAGGTGATGTCATTCTCCCCCCCAGTTAGGAATCAATTTTCTTCTTTGCAAAGTTTTTAAAACTATTAGATTTTCTTTAACACTTACCCTCGTTATCGCCCCAAGAATTTCATGAAGACCAACTATTACTTAGGTGGGTTTTTGTTTAATTTTTTATTTTTATTCCAGGGTCTGCTCTTAGGGTTAGACTAAATTT
>JZKD02S0215876.1:137526-155598 GCA_000966675.3 Picea glauca
CTTCACAGCATAACCTTCTGGTTGCTTCATATAGATTTCTTCTTCCAGATCCCCATGTAGGAATGTTGTCTTCACATCCATTTGTTCTACTTCAAAATCAAATGCAGCAGCAACAGATAACATAAATCTTATAGAGGTTAACTTGGAAACAGGAGAAAAAATCTCACCAAAATCAATTCCCCCAACCTGGGAATAACCCTTTGCTACTAACCGAGCTTTGTATTTCTCCACTTTTCCTTCTGCATTCAGCTTCTTTTTAAATACCCATTTTCTTCCAATGGGCTTTCTTCCAGTCGACAAATCCACTAGATCCCAAGCCTCATTCTTATCCATAGATGACATTTCTTCGTCCATGGCCCTTTTCCATAGATTTCCATCCTCTGAATCCAATGCCTCCCTGATAGTTCTAGGATCATCATTAGTAATAGACAAAGAAAAATTTGAATGGAAATTAGATGGAGTATACCTTTCTAGTAGCCTTCTTTCTCGAACTGATCTCCTCAATACTGGAGTATGAGGATCTTCTTCTTCTGATTCATGTTCTTCTGTAGAGTTTGACTCATTATCCTTTAAATCAAACTCTATTTTCTCTGGTTTTTCCTTACTTGGTAGGACTTCCTGTTTAACAACATCCTTCATTTCTCTAAATACCACATCTCAGCTATACACTACCTTCTTAGTTTCTGGGTTCCAAAGATTATAACCTTTGAGACCATATTTATATCCAATAAATATACACTTTTCATCCTTCTTATCTAGCTTACTCCTATTTTCCTTTAGAACATGAACATATGCATCACAACCAAATACCTTGAGATGTGTGAGAGAAAGTTCCTTGCCAGTCCATACCTCTTGTGGAGTCTTTTCATCCAACATTGATGAGGGTGATCTATTGACCAGGTAACATGCAGTACCCACTGCCTCTGCCCAAAATTCTTTCCCTAACCCAGCACCATTGAGCATGCACCTTGATTTTTCCATCAGCGTCATGTTCATCCTTTCTACAACTCCATTCTGTTGAAGTGTATATGGAGTAGTCTTCTTCTTTTATATACCGCACTTCTTACAGAATTCTTCAAATTGATTCCTGTAGAATTCTTCGCCATTATTTGTCCTCAACACCTTAATTCTTTCCTTTGTTTGATTCTCAACAAGAGCCTTAAACTCTTTAAAACTGTCAAAGAATTTGGATTTCTTCCTGAGGAAATATATCCAAGTATTCCTCGAGAATTCATCTATAAATGAGACATAGTACATAGATTTTCCCAATGATGGGACCGACACAGATCCAAAAAAATCACTGTGAACTAGCTTTAAAATTCCTTCTACCCTTGTTGCACCAAAGGGGAATCTTACCTAATTTTGATTTTGATATAGACAATGTTCACAGAAATCAAAATCCAGAGAGAAGTTAGACATACCTTCAACGATACCTTTACCGTGTAGTATTCAAAGACCCTTCTCTCTGATATGCCCCAGTATTTGATGCCACAACATAACCTTTTCTCTAGAGACTGTAGGAGTTGTTTCTTCTTCAACTCCAATATCAATAAAAATGGAACTATTACACCCATCACTAATAGTGCTTCCTTGCATCTTATATATATTTCCAAACCGAACTCCCTTCAACAACACCATTGCTCCTCGAACCATCCTGCAGGTTTCCTTTTCAAATATTGTTTTTACCCCTACATTGTCCATTTTTCTTACAAAAGTCAAATTTCTAGCCAAACCTGGGATGTGCAGAACACTAGGCAACGTTCTAATCCTTCCATCTATGAGCCTCTACTTGACTTTTCCTCATCCTATGATTCTGGTTGTTGAATCATCACCTAAGAAAACATTACCTTTATCATACCTTTCATATTCATAGAACCACTCCCTGTGGGGAGTCATATGAAAGGATGCACCTAATTCAACCAAGCATACCTCATGATCTGCATGTGTTCTTGAAGAATCCAAGTACACATCCCCTCCTTCTTACTTGGAGTTCTTTTCTTCTGTAGAAGGATATTCTTCCAATCCCTTATTTTTCTCAACTTTGGATCTACACTGCTTCTTGTAGTGCCCTTCTTTTCCACATATCCAACATACCTTTACAAACTTTCTAGGAGATTTAGATCTTCCCTTAGACTTGGATCAACCACTTGAGAACTTAGATCTATTTCTTTCCAAGGAACATCCTCTTGCAAATAACGCATATGTTCTCTGTCCTTCCATATTATTTCATCTCATCTCCTCCAACAACAAGGATTAGACTACTTCATTAAAATTCAAGGCAGTTGTATTACTACCTATGGCCACAACCAGACTATCCCAGGAGTCTAGTAAAGAACACAGTAAACTGATACATTTATCTTCATCTAAAATTTTAATCTCAATAGATACTAATTGACTTAACATACTATTGAAGGTGTTCAAATGCTCTCCCACCAAGTCTCCATATCTCATCCTCTGGTTATACAAATTATTTCTTAGGAATAGTTTATTTACTAAGGACTTATACTGATACAACTTCCCAAACTTTTCCCATAAATCCTTGGATGTAGCTTCCTCTAACACATTCAGTAACACTGAATCTAAAAGGAATAGTCAGATTATGCTCTTTTCCTTCCGATCAAACTTTTTCCATTCATTTGCTGAAGCTCCTGTAGGTGCAGTACCTGGATCTACCACGATCCACTGATCTATTTCCACCAACAGATCTTCCATCTTGATCTTCCACAGCTCAAAACTTTGCCCATTAAACTTCTCTATCTCCATTTTCAAATTGCTTGGCATTTCTTCTCACCTGAAAACTCAATACCATAGATCTCCCACTATAACAAGGATTATCACAGTCTCGAGAGAAAACCCTGACCACAAAGGCATACCCCTGAAGCCAAAAAAGCTATGATACCAAATGTAGATTTTAACCTTGTACAACGTTTACTGCAAATAGATTTTCAATAAAAGAACAAAAAAGATACAATGGAAAATGCAAACATTACACAAAGATTTTTCCCATGGAAACCCAAACCGGGAAAACCAACATATTCTTTATTCATTCATAGTGATAAATTTTTTACAATACAATATACATATAAGAGCCAGCGACATCCAAAACCCTAACCCAATGACCTAGATTAGTCAACAACCCTAATTCCTTAACCATAAATAGAAAATTGTTGGCCCTTGACCAAGTTTTCAGGAATACTTGGACATATTTGACCGTTTTTGGGACTTCAACAGCCTATTGAAGACAAAGCACCAAGCGAAGCGGAGATTGCGGAAGCTAGACCCCTTTTGGGGTCTTTTTTGGGTTTTTGGGATAATGTAATGGGAAAGGGATGTTGGCCCGTGGGTTTACCCATGTTTGGGCCCACTTTTGTAATGTATAAATATAGATAGAGAAGATTGGTCGATGACTTAGTGCTAGTAGTTAGATCTGTGTGATCATATGTAGATTGTGAATGCTCTGTGCATGATTGTAAGAGGCCTGCAGAGCTAAGTGCAAGTTGTTGTAAGAGGTTGTAAAAGGCTTTGTGCTAGCGTAAGAAAGAAGGATCTAGCGAACTGCGTAGATATTATGTCCTATGCGAAGAAGGGTTTGAGACTCTGTACTGTAACTGATGATTGAAGATACTAATAAAGAAGAAAAAGAGTTGGTGGGCGTAGCCCCAAGATGGGGGTGAACCACATAAATCTGTGTGTTATGCTCTATTCTTTGATTGTTTATCTCCTTATTTTCTAAGTGCTTTGATATATTTAGATAGATCTACTTATGCTTTGTGCTTATTAGATGTGTATGAATGCTAGATCTAATGTGTGTGAAGATGCTTAGTGCTGATCTATGGATCTGATCTACTTTACTGTTGCTAAGTGTTGAAATATCTTAGATCTAAGTGAATACTGCAATGCTATGTTCTATCTGCGAAGTATAATATTGGTTGCATATTGATGAATGATCAATGCTAAGTGCATTGTAAGAAATATAATCACAGATCTGTGTCCCAGCTAAGGTTGCAGACACCCGAGTCTTGCAACCACCCCTACCTCTACCTTGGGTGACACTTCATCTACTTCGAATGTGTTGTTGAAAGGGCCTATAGTTAGAGTTTTGTTGTGTTGTTGTAGCATTAAACCCTGGGTCTGTCCCAGTCACACCCCTGCTACGACAACCTAGAATTTTTGTCTTTTCTTCGAGGGATAGAATCCATGAATTTCTATGGGGCCTAGCATAGACCATCCTTTCCCTTATCCTCCTCCATGTGATCATTGGCTATGACCATAGGCCTTAACAAAAAAGGCGCTTCTGGATTTCGCAATTCGGGAAATCACGATGCAAGCGTTCCCCTATTCTCTTTTTTTCGAAATGTCGAAACCCGAAAGGGTCTAACAGATCCTTAGATCCTCCCTTGAGTCACTTTTCATACGACCGGTCCTATGACCTAGTGCTATTCTTTTAAATGATTTCGGGGTTTCGCGATTTGGGGAATCATGATGCAATCATTCCTTCTTTCCCTTTTGAATCCCTGGAACTCGAAAGGTTTCCAGAACTATGACCACTCCTTTGACTTCCACCACACGTATTCTCTGACTGATACTTGGGACCCACCTTTTGGCCTTTCTCTCTTCATGATTCCAGGAGTTCTGTTGACCATGCAACTCTACCTCTTGATTCTCAAAATCTCGAAACCCGTTTGGGGCCCAACATGTTGGTTGTGGAGCCTGATTATATTCCTGATTTATAGGTCTTTTACTTTCAACCATGTTTATACCCCATGAAGTATTTACACCCCAGAAGTATATACACTCTTCCACGCAGAGGAGTGAAGAAGGGGGGTACCCCCTCTACAGGGTCCGGGGTGCCTATCCCCCCGACTGGGGGGTTTGGGGGCAAGCGGGCCCCCAGTGGGGGTTCAGGGGTGAAGCCCCCGAAGAAAAAATTGTCTTATAAAAGTATATTGTAATTTCATTGTAAATCTGGACCATTCATTATAAGGTCATAGATCTAACAATAGAGATTATGTTAGGGTTTTTTTCCCTAGAAGGCAACTCTCTTTTATGAGGGAAATGTATTGCGGCTATGGTTGATGGTGAATATTGTATTCTGAGAGAGGAGACTATGAGAGAAAGAAGAGGAAGTTACAACGGGTTTGGTTGTAGGTTGTATCCCTTCATTTGCTGGATAATAAAGGAAGGACCTAGAAATTTCTCTAGTGGACGTAGCACACACTGGGTGAACCACGTAAATTTGTGTCTCTCTTGTATTGTGTGTCTTTTGTGTTTTGTTTCTACATTTGTTTTAATTTATTGCTCCGCGGTCCTGTTTTTCTAACACAACGGCTATTAGCCCTTAACTCTATGGGGTCATATGACCCTCCTCCAAGGATTGGGTCCTACTCCTTTTTCTCTTCGAGATTTCACGATTCGCAAAAATCCACAGTAGAGAGTTTCCTTACCTTTTGAAAATTCGATCTCAAATTCTCGATATGGGAATTTATGTATGAGATCAATGGTTGTGAGCCTCCTCTGATACGACGATCCAGATCTGATCTTATGAGCACCTCCTAGGGACTAAACCCATGCACGTATCCTTGATCCAGCGGCTCTCATGCCACTATTCTCCAGATCCAATGGCTGGCGCGTTTTCGTAGTTTCAAGTCCCTGGGGGTCGAAAGACTCTCCCTCTTATGTTTCCCGATATATGAAATGCCAAAAAACTTAAACCATGTTCCCTTTACCTCGAGATCAACGGATGTTGATCCATGCCTCCATATCTAATGGCTCAATAGAGCTCTGACAGATCCTTGAATCTGCTGTCCTAGATCCCATCGCTACTTGCAAAGGTTGAAGGGTTCGAGGTGTTAATACCTGCGCTCCTCCTCTAGATCCATCGGTCTTCACAAATTGGGGTATTTTTGAAAGGATTCTAACCGTTCATCTACCAAACGATGGGGTATTCTCTTTCGATATTTGGGCTCACTATCCTTTCTGAGATTGATTCACGAGGTTCAACCTATCGAGGCTTCGAACTCCCACAACTTCAAAACATGAGAGGACTACTCTTTCTTGTACAAGGTTTCTAGATCTAGGTCATCTGGAACTTCAGATGATTCTTGGGTAATTATCCCTAGGCTTGGTGACCTGACTAAGATTCCTTCCTAATTCGTCGAGCTATGAATTCTGTGACCGGCATAAAGTAAACTCGTGGTTTTACTATATAGGTAGTCTTTTCAAGGAACTCACTCGGACTCTGAAATGTGAAGAAACTCCTCGGAGGAAGGTGCCTTCGGGAAATTAAACCAAGACAGAGCACGAGTCAAGTAGATGGGACAATTGTTAAGGGAACGAACTCATATTTTGAACTTATTCATTCTATACATAAATCGATTATGGTCGTATAAGTATAAACATGCATCCATTATTCCCAATCAAAACACAAGGCAATCACTTCTATACAAAAATTGTTTTATGAGCGTATAAACATGAACATGCATCCAGGATATTCAATTCAAAATACAAGACATAAACACTTATCAGAAACACCAGGTGTGATGCGACTGCTGAGAGGCGTGCTCGTTTCCACCCAACCGTAGGCTTAGTGACTCCAAATAGATTTACCACTAGCCACCCTCGAGCTAGACCACGATGCTTGAGATTCAGTCTCCTACTTCCAGCTCAATGGAAGTCAAGGAAAAAGTTTACTCTCCTTCTCCTCTGTTCTGAACTCCATGTATTTCCATAGTTCCTTCGGTTCTCTTCCGCGATCCCTATTGCGCGTGTTTTTCTCTTCTCTCCCCCACACTTCCTTTCTTTCCTTTTCTGCAAGATTGTGTGTGGCATGAATTCCCCTGTCCGTGGTCAGGTCTGAGAGCTTCTATATATGGGTGGTTCACCCCCATCCCCTCATTAACTCTGGAGGATCCTCCCCACCAACCATCCTGAAGGGTAATTTATTCCAGGGCCAGAGAGTTTCTTTGGTGTTTGAGCAAGTAAAAACCAGTATGGAATTGGTTCAGTGGAAGCTAATGCAACCATTCTACGTCCCTTCCACTACCTCTCATTAGCCATCGTGGTCTCGTTTAGCACATGACCTCCATAGCAGTTGTGCAACACATATTCATAACATAATTTACATTCATCGACCTTTTATACAAAGGTCCATCAAATCAAACATTCACATCTTTGAGTTTTCCATAGTTCTTGGCCAATATAATTATTTTTACAGACTGGGGGAAATAGGGTGTTACAATTCCCTCCCCCTTAAAGGAACATCATCCTCGATGTTGTATCTATCAATATGACATGTGTGTACAGAACTAAACAAAACCGGATATGTTTGTTTCATGGCATCTTCCATTTCCCACGTAGCCTCATCTGGGCCAAAATGTTTCCACTACACTTTGACCTATGCAATGGTTCATTTCCTGAGTGGGGTTTCCTTTCTATCCAGTATGCATTGAGGTTCTGGCAGGAATTCTCTCTCTGGTTCCACCTGGATCATAGACCAGTCAATTATATGATTAGAATTGTGTACATATTTCTTCAATAATGAAACATGGAAAACATTATGTGCTTTTACTGTGGGAGGAAGTGCTAGCCTATAGGCTACAGGTCTCACTCTATCTAGAACTTCAAAGGGTCCACAATATCGAGGTTCCAACTTTGCACAAGCTCCCATCCTCAAGGAACTTTTCCTGGGCCTAACTCTGAGATATACGTGGTCTCCCGTCTTGAATTCTCTTGGAGTTCTCTTTCGATTGGTGCAACTTTTCTATCTGTTCTGAGTGACCTTTAGATTTTGTTTTATCTGAATCACTTGTTGTTCCATTTCTTTCAACATGTCAGGTCCAATAGTAATTCTATTTACTAGGTTACTCCAACTGACTAGAGTGTTGCACGACCTACCATAGAGGACTTCGAAAGAACTCATCTTCAGGGATTCTTGGTAGCCATTATTATAGGCAAATTCCATTAGTGGCAAGTAATCTTCCCACTTTTTAGGTTGATGCATTACATGCAATCTTAGCATGTCTTCTAATATTTAGTTCACTCTTTCCGTCTGTCCATCGGTTTGAGGATGATAGGCTATGCTAAACAATAATTTGGTCTCTAGACCAGCCATCAAGGATTTCCAAAAGTTGGAAGTAAATATTGTGTCTCTGTCAGACACGATATTTTTAGTCATACCATGTAGTCTGAATATCTCCTTCATGAATATGCTGGCAATATCTATTTCCTTGCAAGTCGATTTGATGAGGATAAAATGGGCAGACTTGCTCAATTTATCCACCACCACCATGATGGCATCATTCTGCCTGGCCAATGTTGGTAGTCTGGTGATGGAATCCATGGAGATGGTCTCCCATTTCCATTTCGAGATTGGTAGAGGTTGTAATAATCCGACTGGGTGCTGATGTTCTGCTTTAACCTGTTGGAATTCTAGGCACTTAGCTAAATAGTTATCTATGTCTTTCTTTAACCTGGGCCAATAGAATTGTTTCCTAGTGGCTGTGATCATCTTATGATATCCTGGGTAACCAGTATATGTTCTTTTATGTAGTTCATCTATTATGAATCTCTTCAAGTCGTCACAATCTGGAATATACAATCTATTTCTGTAAGTTAGCAAACCTCCATCTATCATCTGGTAGCCTTCATAATTTATCCCTGTGGGTTCTTTCTTCAGGTACAAGGTCACGGTATGGAAGAATGTGTTTGCTTCTTGTGCATTCCTGACTCTTTCCTTGACATTCACCTCGCAGGTGCTCACTGCTGCCAGGTGAATGTTTTTCATACTTCTACTAAGGGCATCAGCCACCTTATTTTTCTTTCCTTTAATATGTTTGATTTCAAAATCAAAATTGCTAAGGAGGGCCAACCACCTAGCTTGTCTAGCATTGAGTTTTGGTTGTTCAAACAAATGTCGCAATCCACAGTGGTATGTCATAAGTACAAATTTTCTTCCCAGGAGGTAATGCCTCCACATTTTTAAGGCATTCACTATGGCAGCCAACTCTAGATCATGGGTCACGTAGTTGACCTTGTGCTCATTCAATTTTCAGGATTCATAATAGACAACACTTCCTCCTTGCATAAGGACTCCTCCGAGCCCTTCCTTGCAGGCATCTGTGCACACTAGGAAGTCAGCTTCAGGATCGGTGATCTTCAACATGGGTGTGTGGGTCAGTAGATGTTTTAGGGACTCAAACCTTTCTTCACATTTTGGGGTCCAAAGGAATTTAACTCCCTTCTTCTGGAGGGCAGTGATTGGATAGCCAATCTTGGAGAATCCTTTTATAAACCTCCTATAGTATTCTGTTAAGCCCATAAAGGATCTAATATCTGAAACGTCCTTTGGGGTAGGCCACTCCATGATAGACCTAATCTTGTCAAGGTCTACTGCTACTCCTTCTTTATATATGACATGGCCCGAGTAGTGTATTTTCTTCTGGAAAAAGTTGCACTTGCTAAATTTGGCATAGAGTTGATGTTCTCTTAGCACTTAAAGCACAAGTCTAAGATGTTCCTCATGTTCCTCTCTCTTCTTGGAGTAAATTAATATATCGTCAATAAAAATTAGTACAAATTTGTCTAGGAATTTGCTGAGCACATTGTTCATCAAGCACATAAAAGTGGTAAGGGCATTGGTTAATCCAAATGGTACTACCACAAACTCGTAGTGACCATATCTCATCCTGAAGGTGGTTTCATGAATGTCTTCACTCTTGATTCAGAATTCATGGTATCCAGATCTCAAGTCAATCTTTGAGAATATGGAAGCACCTCTCAATTGATCAAACAGGTCATCAATCCAGGGTAAGGGGTACTTGTTCTTTATGGTTGCCTTATTGAGTTGTCTATAATCTATGCACAGTCAGAGGGCACCATCTTTCTCCTTCACAAAGAGAACTGCTGCTCCCCATGTAGACATGATGGGTTGGATATAACCTTTGTCCATCATTTCTTTTAGTTGTAGTTTAAGCTCAACTAGCTCAGGTGTGCTCATTCTATAAAGTGTCCTAGACACTGGCACTGCTCCTGGTGCAAGTTCTATTGAGAATTCAATGTCCCTTCTCGGAGGTAGACCCGATACCTCTTTTGAAAACACATCTCTATATTCTCTTAGTGTGGGGTGGTCTTCGAGCTTGGTTTGTCATCTTCAACTGATTCCAACACTTGTATCGCATATAGTGGACATCCCTTTATGCAATACATTCTCATTTGAAGGGATGATATTCGCCTCACCGAGACAAGTTTTTGGATCCCTTGAAGGGTTATCCTTCTTCCTTCTTCACTTACACATTCGAAGGTTTTATGGTAACAATCCAATCTGGCTTTATATGTGTCTAGCTAGTCCATACCAATCAATAGGTCATACGATCCTAGGGGTAGTATGTTAAGGTTTGCTTGGGTGGGGAATTCACCCATAGTGAATTGGCAATATGGTATGACCTTCGTTACCTTTCTTTTGGTGTCAGTGGCTAACTATACCAACCATGGCTTGGCGTGTTTATGTGGCTATAATTTACACTTATCAATAGCCTTAGGATCTATATAACTCAAATTTGAACCAGGGTCAATTAGAATAGACACTAGATGGTTGGTGATCATACCTTTCATCTCCACCACTGAAGCTTGGTGGTCATATTGTTTATTATCCACGGCTGCATAAATTTACGGCATACTCCTGGGCACGTCATTGATGGTGGTAGCTTCTTGAATTTTGTAAATTCTCCAACTGTTGTGTTGTCGGTGTAGGCAGTCCCTCAGTAGATGTTCTTCTCCACAACCCCAACATTTCAAGGGTTCTTTCTTCAGGTTATCAATATTTCATGGGGTAGATACAAAAGGTTTATTTCCTCTATGGGAGGGGAAATTCTACTGGTGTACACTTCAAGTTGGGAATCTCATTCTTGAGTTATTTTTATAGTTTTTAAATCTTGGGGATTTAAACCCCTTTTTCAGAAGGTTTTGTCCAATGCCCAAGCTGTTCATAACAATATCTTGCCTTTTGAATAGTGTCTTCTAGGGTCTTTGGCTCGTCAAACTCAATCCTTTTCTGATAGTCCTTAGGCATTCCATTGATGAATCGTTGCACCTTTTCCTTTTCTTCTTTTATATAGGGTACGTACCTCAGCAACTTGAGGAATCTGCTGACATATTCCTCTATGGTGTGTTGCCCCATATTGAGTTCATCGAATTCTTTAGTCTTTTCGTCGAAATACTTTTTTGACAGATACTTCTTCCTGAAGTATTTCTCAAACCATTCCCAAGATAGGTCTTCTTCATGAATCCCTTTTACATTCTTAAGTTCTTCCCACCAAATGGAAGCCTTCCCATTCAAGTTGAAAGTGGCTACTCAAGCCTTCAAATTTTCTGAGAAGTCATGGACTCTGAAATACTTCTTTAGTATAAGTAGCTAGGCCTCCGCTTCCTCTCCATTCTTTATTTCACCATTGAAAGAGGGTAGTTTGGCCTTCTTTAATTCTTCGAGATTATGATTTTTGGAATTATTTCACTTCTTTCGTTTTCTTCGGGAATAAGAAATAGTTTTGCTACTAGAATATCCCTCTGAGTCGCCAGTTTCCTTTCTAGAGGAATCATCTGAGGCTTGTCCCTTATCTCTGGGGTCAACCTTTCTCGAGGTGCTCCTCCCAGTGTGGCCACTTAAAATACCATGTTTATGTATCCCAGGTGGGCTTCGACTTCTCTTTGTCTGTCGTTGGTCCACATGACTAGTGTCAGGTCCATTCTGCAATTGTATTTGTATGTCGGATAAGCTCTGCAGAAAGACTGCATTAATATCATTTTTCTTTTCTTGTTCTTTTATCAACCTCTCATTGTCATTCTTGCAGCTCTGTAGTTCAACCATGAGGTTCCTCATAGTCTCAGCTAGATCTAGAGGGGTCTCCACCGCTCTCCTTTTATCAGACTCTTCGTCTCTATTGTGGGAGCCATCGCCCACTTTGTGGTGCGTCACCATTCTATGCATCTACAGTTTCCCATGGTTGATCGTCCTCTTATGTGCAAAAAACAAAAAAAAAAAAAAAAACGTGTTGTTAGTCAACATTGTATTCATCCACAACCGGCACATAATTCATATTTTTTAAATGCATACACACAATAGGAATTTTCATTCTTAACTTCAACTTTTGATAAAGGGGGTTAAGATAGAGGGTCACTCCTATTAAGAGTACTTCAAATGGATTTTCTGCGCAACTTGCTCATGGGACCAAGAAGGCCAAGTGTTGTAACCATGCTCTGATGCCAATTTGTCACACCCCCGCTAGGACAACCTAGAATTTTCAACTTTTCTTTGAGGGACAAAATCCCCAAATTTCTATGGGGCCTAGCATAGACCATCCCTTCACTTATCCTCATCCATGTGATCGTTCTCTATGACCATAGGCCTTACCAAAAAAGGTGCTTTCGGCTTTTGCGATTTGAGAAATCGTGATGCAAGCATTCCCCTGTTCTTTGTCTTTCGAAATGCCAAAACTCGAAAGGGTCTAATAGATCCTTAGCTCCTCCCTTGACTCTCTTTTCATACAACTGGTCCTATGACCTGGTGTTATTCCTCTAAATGCTTTTGGGGTTTCGTTATTCAGGGAATTGCAATGCAAGTGTTCCTTCTTTCCCTTTCGATTCCCCGTAACTCAAAAGGTTTCCATAACTCTGACCACTCCTTTGACTTCCACCGCATGTATCCTCTGACTAATACTTAGGACCCACCTTTTGGAGTTTCTTTCTTCATGATTTCGGGAGTTGTGTTGACCATGCAACTCTACCTCTTAAGTCCCAAAACCCCGAAACCCGTTTGGGGCCCAATGGCTATTAGCCCTCAACTCTATGGGGCCATATGACCCTCTTCCAAGGATTGGGTCCTACTCCTTTCGCTCTTCAGGATTTTTTGATTCATGAAAATCCACAGCAGAGAGTTTCCTTAGCTTTCAAAACTCCAATCCCTAAATTCTTGATATAGGAATTTATGTATGAGATCAACAGTTGTGAGCCTCCCCTAATCCGACGGTCCATATTTGATCTTATGAGAACCTCCTAGGGACTAAACCCCATGCACGTATCCTTGATCCAGTGACTCTCATGCCACTGTGATCTGGATCCAATGGCTGGCACATTTTCATAGCTTCATGTCCCTGGGGGTCGAAAGACTCTCCCTCATATGTTTCTGTTGGGCCCCAATGACTCCCTCTATATTTTTACAAAATTTAAAGGGACCCTATTAGAATATTGATAATTATAATGAACTACAGAATCAACCTTTTCAAATAGTTCCATACCTTGTCTTGCTTTGAGAAAAACTTAAGACATTCACTATAGTATGAGACATTTATTACAAGAGTATATGTCAAAAGTTAGAAACGAGCATAAAAATCTCAATTTAAACAAAAACGTTAATTTTTATGAAATGTTTACTTTCGTTTAAATTATGATTACGTGTTCATTCTTTTGCTCATTAGCAAGTTTGACTATTTTGAATAATGTGTTCAATACTTTATCAAATAATATCTTAGTTGGTTTCTCATTTTCATGAAATCATTTGGTGATATTAATTAATTAAATTCTTTTTTTCATTTTGCATCTCATTTCAAAATAATAATAATAAAAGAATTATCTATCATTGGTTTGATTTTGTAAAAACCTAAAATTAATATTTATTTTTTTTTCATTAACTTGAAGCTTCTAGATCATATTTGAATTGTTTCTATAAATAATGTTTGTTTATAATTTATAGTTAGTTTAAATTCATTTTTTATTTTTCTAGATTTTGTTTTATTCACAATTTTTAGGTTATTAATTTAGGTTTCTTTTTGTTTCACAGGTTTCTATTATCAAATATTTGATATGGATCTGATCATGGTTTGATTTTATTATCCAAA
This sequence comes from Picea glauca, assembly GCA_000966675.3. Lineage (NCBI taxonomy): Eukaryota > Viridiplantae > Streptophyta > Pinopsida > Pinales > Pinaceae > Picea > Picea glauca. Next base: position 151,413 of record JZKD02S0215876.1, read on the forward strand.
TACCTTCAAGATGATTGATCCAAAAATAATTTTGGATTGCTACAAATAATTTTATGAGCAACAACAGATAAAATTTGAAAAGGCATCAAGATCAGACAGACGATTTTGTAGAAGTGATTGCAGCCAAACCGTGAGGAATTCAAAGAAATGGTTGAAAACCCAGAACCCAAATGGATCCATTTACCTTCCAGAAAGAGATTTTCCCAAACAAATGCACGATTTGAGAGATATTTGGGTCTCTTTTAGAGAAAAAATTCAGGTGGCGAAAATTAATAGTGACGCACAGACTGTTCATTCATTTTATAAATATATGAGAAAAATCAAAGCCAAGAAGATGGAAGAATTGGAAAGGAGAATTTTAATCCTTTATCTTTTGTATATTATTTATTTTGTAAACTTTTTATTTCTTTTCAAATGGAGTAATAGATGGCTCGAATCTTTGGGAGAATGGACAAATATTTTCAAAGAAGAATATGGAATTCCAGGTTGCTTAATGGCTTTTGTCCTGTAAGTAAAATGGTTTTATTTTCATTATAATATATTCATATTCTTTGAATAATTGATTATGAATTGATTTAAATAGCTTTAGTCTTTTTTATCAATACATGGTTAATTATTATCATTTATGTATTAATTTTTCCAAGCTTTAAAGTCTATTATCCAAAACATTTTTTCCAGGACTACAGAATGGAAAAATGATTCAAAAAACTTAATAGAACGACATATATGCATTTTGGCTTTAGGCTTTTGTTTATAATGTTGTTATTTATGTTTTTTTTAATCCTGTTACATGTGAAGGTCTGATATCTTTAGATTAAATGATCTGTGATGTATAGGAGGTTTATATTATAAATACCATCTATCATTTGCTCCTCAAAATACAAATGTTGTGATTCTATCTTCGATTTAAACAATGAGATTTATCTTTGAATTTTAAATTGAGTGATAAAATGCATAGATTTCTTCTAGATTTATCTTTCTATAATCATGTATAATTATGAGATCACAGGTTTATGTTCACGTTTTCTTTTTTGTCATTAAAACCTAAGCTACCAATACATGTTCTGAATTTATTTAGAATAGTCATAAGGTTCATTGCAGATTTCTCTCTTGAACATGGCAGTTGGATGTTCACCACTCGTGCAGATGCTTAGATACGCCTCACTAATTCATTGATAGGATAATTTCTTTGTATTTTTCTGTCATTTACATATCATTGAAACTAGAATGTATGGTTCAACTTTGACTATCCACATGTTCATGTTTCATTAACCGTTTTTGCAAGATTCTTTAAATTTATAAAAGAAAAACAATAAATATTTTTATGTGCTTTCTTTATCTGCTTCCTAGAAGCAATCATTTTTCACATCGATTTTTCGTAAGTTTGGATTAAAACTTGTATCTTGTAAATCATGTAAATAAATGAGACTTGTATATCTTCCACTTAAATACAACTACTATAGTTACATTTGAACATATGTACATATATATAGTGTGTTTAGTAATTAGTTGGTTATTTCTCTCTTTTCTTCGTTTTTTTTAGTATTCTTAGATTGGCTAACGGAGCCATTAAACCCGTCAGAACGAGTTACACCAAACGGCTTGGGTTATTTAGACAACCCTGGACTGGACTCGCTCTTCCAGTTGATGGATGGTCAATTTCACCCATCAACAAATGGCACTAGAAGAAGGGCCAGAATGAAAAGATGGCCTTGTAGGAGTCTTTGTTTCAAATTTATTAATTTCCCATGGCTCTCCAAATCACTGTGTTCGAACATGCTTTCAACTTCTCATTACCTGATATTCCCAACAAGACAATATCTCTCTTGTCCAAACTCACCTTTGATGGTGGGGGGAATGTATCTGCAAAAGACCATATTAATAAGTTTTGGTGTAAATGCATCAAGCATGATATTTTTGATTTAAAGGTTTTGTGCATATTGTTTGATTTTACTTTCAGGGGTTGGATTAAACATTGGTTTGAGTCTTTTCTAGAATATCACATTTTTTATTGGTTTCAATTTGTAGATGAATTTTTAGATGCTTTTGAAATCTATGAGTACAATCAATTATGTGAATAATTTTAGACTTTACTAATCAATGGCGATTCATTTTCAAAATACTTTTCGACAAGAATCCATCATGTTTTTTGTAAATTTAATCTTGATGACATGTCATTTTTATTAATTTGCCTCTATGATGCTTGCATCCAGTCATATTCGATCGCAAATGATGAAGCAACTATAAATACTATCACTCAATTGCAAGAAGAATTGTATTCATGGGAAGAGAGGGATCCATCTGAAAATGTTGAACAAACAAGGGAGGTAAAATCTATTGAAAATGTTTTTATTGATAATCAAATTGGTTTTTCCTCTAAATCATTGTATTTTCAGTCCTCGACCATTGTGGAAGAAGATTTGATGTTGGGTCAAGGTGAATGTCATCATTCTCCTAACTCTTTCTCTAATCAGTATTTAAATTCGGTTATTGAAGAAGACTTAGGTGACGAAAATGATATTAAGCATTCTAACATTCAAATGAAACTGATTAGAGATGTAGATCTGGAATTGGAAGAAGAAACCTTAAACCCTCATCTACAAATCATACCTTATCAACATGAAAGATCAAATGTTTTTCATGAAAGTTTTGAATTATCTATCATACAGGAGGCAAATTTAGATGATCATATTATGTTGAAGAATTTATCACCAAAATAGAGTGAAAGTTTTAAGGAAAATGAAGAGGAATGTCTTGAGAATACCATTGTTAAATATCATAGCTCAAGATATTATTTTCATGTGCTTATTTTTAATTCCTTTTACTCTTTATATCCCGATCTCTTCTTAGATTCTAGTGGATTTGATACTTTACCCATGGTATCTTACTATTTTCCACCACAATCCAATCTTTTCGATATGCCAAAATTTGGTGAAACTAATTCCAAACATAACACTTATCAAGTCGGATTTGATGCTCTTTCACTTTCATCACTTGAATGGAAAAAGGACATGTTGCAAGATGATTTTACATGATTTATTTTTGAAAAAGATAATACACTCATCTTTATGGAAATCGAATATTCTACATTGCATATTCATTCTTTGATTAGTTCAAATTTTAATGTTTATGCTTCACATTTTGAAAAAATCAATCTCATCAAAGGAAGTGTTCAAACCAATAATCTAATTGATGTCATGAATCCTCTTATGATGTGTTCCCAATTGATATATCCATTTCATCAAATTCATAGTTTGCATCCTAATTTTTATGAAAGGATCTTAGATTGGCTTGAAGATTCGTATCTAAAAAATCTTCATAATAAAGATAAAGTTGTGCTTGCTTTGTTTCTACCTAAATATCTAGAAAGTAAGCATCACATGACTTTTTTAGATCCTCCGTGTGAAGAAATTGATGAACACTTGGTGAATTGTCAGGAGGATGGGGCACTTCAACCTTGGTTGATGGTTATGTCAAGTTCCTATAATAATGACAAGTTTTCCAAACTTACTTACACTCTTCCATGCCATTATGACCCATATCACGACAAGATTGCAGAATGGTTGGAGGATTCGTACATCAAGAAGTTTTAAAAGAATGGTAAGGTCATGCTTATTTTGTTTTTAAATGAATATATAGGAGGTAAGCATGACATATTTCTTTTCCATCTACAAACACTACATTCTTTATTCTGATTTTCAATTTTCTATGCCGTGCAGGATTGAAGATGCTCTTGGGGTTGCACTAGAAATACGATTTTACTTAGAGTTTTGATCTATTTAGTAGTTTAGAGTAGGTTTAGGAGTAGGTTTTCTTTTAGTTTTATTTATCAATTTTTCTTTTTGTAATAATGCAGTCATGAACACAAGCGGTCATACCAAGAGAACCATAATATGAATGTTGTCAAGGAAGTCCACTTTAAATCTTTTTCTCTTTTCTTTTCGTTGAATATTTCTTTTCAAAAACACAGTATCATCATGAAAATTTTAAATGGAAAGTAAAGAGATAAGTAAATTTAAGTTCAACCCCAACCCAAGGTGCCACGAGTAGGACTGCACTCATCTTAATAATGATTTTTCTATTTTTAGTCTCTTTTATTTTTAATAATAATGCTTGGTCAAAGTAACATCTTATGCATCACTATCTTAAGAAAAGAACTTGCTCGCACATGATATTTTATATGATT
>JZKD02S0215876.1:158831-186826 GCA_000966675.3 Picea glauca
ATTTTCATTATAATATATTCATATTATTTGAATAATTGATTATGCATTGATTTAAATAACTTTAGTCTTTTTTATCAATACATGGTTAATTATTATCATTTATGTATTAATTTTTTCAACCTTTAAAGTCTATTATCCAAAACATTTTTTCCAGGACTACAGAATAGAAAAATGATTCAAAAAACTGAATAGAGAAACATATATGCATTTTGGCTTTAGCCTTTTGTTTATAATGTTGTTATTTATGTTTTTTTTAATCCTATTACATGTCCAGGTCTGATATCTTTAGATTAAATGATCTGTGATGTGTAGGAAGTTTATATTATAAATATCATCTATCATTTGCTCCTCAAAATACAAATGCTGTGAATATATCTTTGATTTAAACAATGAGATTCATCTTTGAATTTTAAATTGAGTGATAAAATGCATAGATTGTCTCTAGATTTATCTTGTTGTAATCATGTATAATTATGAGATCACAGGTTTATGTTCATGTTTCATTTTCTGTCATTAAAACCTAAGCTGCCAATAGATGTTCTGAATTTATTTAGAATAGTCATAAGGTTCATTGCAGATTTCTCTCTTGAACATGGTAGTTGGATGTTCACCACTCATGCAGATGCTTGGATACACCTCACTAATTCATTGACAGGATAATTTCTTTGTATTTTTCTATCATTTACATATCATTGAAACTAGAATGTATGCTTCAACTTTGACTATCCACATGTTCATGTTTCATTAACCTTTTTTGCAAGATTCTTTAAATTTATAAAAGAAAAACAATAAATATTTTTATGTGCTTTCTTTATCTGCTTCCAAGAAGCAATCATTTTTCACATCGATTTTCATAAGTTTGGATTAAAACTTGTATCTTGTAAATCATGTAAATAAACAAGACTTGTATATCTTCTACTTAAATACAACTACTATAGTTACATTTGAACATATGTACATATATATAGTGTGTTTAGTAATTAGTTAGTTATTTCTCTCTTTTATTCGTTTCTTTTAGGATTCTTAGATTGGCTAACAGAGCCATTAAACTCGTCAGAACAAGTTACACCAAATGGCTTGGGTTATTTAGACAAACCTGGATCAGACTCTCTCTTCCAGTTGACGGATGGTCAATTTCGCCCGTCAACAGTTTCCCGGTATATGAAATGCTGAAAAACGTAAACCATGCACCCCTTACCTTGAGATCAATGGATGTTGATCCATGCCTACAGATCTAACGGCTCAATAGAGCTTCGACAGATCCTTGGATCTATGGTCCTAGATCCCATCACTATTTGTGAAGGCTGAAGGGGTCGAGGTGTTAATGCCTGCGCTCCTCCTCTAGATCTATCGGTCTTCACAAATCTGGGGTATTTCTGAAAGGATTCTGACTGTTCATCTACCAAATGATGAGGTCTTCTCTTTCGATATTTGGGCTCATTATCCTTTCTAAGCTTGATTCATGAGGTTCAACCTATCATCGCTTCAAACTCCCATGACCTCAAAACCTGAGAGGACTACTCTTTCTTGTACAAGGTTTCCAGATCCAGGTCATCTGGACCTTCAGATGATTCTTGGGTAATTATCCCTAGGCTTGGTGACCTGACTAAGATGCCTTCCTAATTCATTGAGATATGAATTATGTGACTGAAGTAAATTAAACTTGTGGTTTTACTATATAGGCAGTATTTTTAAGGAACTCACTCTGACTCTGAAATGTGAGGAAACCCCCCGGAAGAAGGTGCCTTTGGGAAATTAAACCAGGACAGAGCGCGATTCAAGTAGATGGGACAATTCTCAAGGGCAGGAACTCATATTCTGAACTTATTTATTCTATACATAAACTGATTATGTTCGTATAAGTATAAACATCCATCCATTATTCCCAATCAAAACACAAGGCAATCACTTCTATACATAAACCATTTATGAGCGTATAAACATGAGCATGCAACCAGAATATTCAATTCAAAATACAAGACATAAACACTTATCAGAAACACCATGTGTGATGTGACTGCTGAGAGGGGTGCTCATTTCCACCCAACTGTAGGCTCAATGACTCCAAATGGATTTACCACAAGCCACCCCCGAGCTAGACCACGATGCTTGAGATTCGGTCTCCTACTTCCAGCTCAATGGAAGTCAAGGATGATGGTTACTCTCCTTCTCCTCTGTTCATAACTCCCTATATTTTCAGATTTCTTCCAGTTCTCTTTCGTGATCCCTATTGCGCATGTTTTTCTCTTCTCTCCCCCACACTTCCTTTCTTGCCTTTTCTGCAAGATTGCATGTGGTGTGAATTCCCCCATCTGTGGTCAGGTCTGAGAGCTTCTACAGATGGGCAGTTCACCTCCATCCCCTCATTAACTCTTGAGGAGCCTCCCCACCTACCATCCTAATGGGTAATTTATTCCAGGGTCAGAGAGTTACTTTGGTCTTTGATCAAGCAAAAACTAATATGGAATTGGTTCAGTGGAAGTTAACGCAACCATTCCAAGTCTTTTCCACCACCTCTCATTAGCCATTGTGGTCTCTTTTAGCATATCCCCTCCCCAGTAGTCGTGCAACACATATTCATAACATAATTTACATTCATCGAACTTTTATACAAAGATCCATCAAATCAAATATTCACATCTTTGACTTTGCCATAGTTCTTGGCCAATATAATTATTTTTACAGACTGGGGAAAACAGGGTGTTACATCCCCTGTGCCAACAAATGGTTCCACTGTCGGGACCTGAAACTCTGATTGCCGGTAACTAAGGAAGAAGAATCCTTGTGCAAAGAAAGCTCTGTGCATATATCCGTGCCCTAGTGCGTAATATTCTAGTGGTCTATAAACTCTATGTTGAAAGGAAGAAGTACGATATGAAAGAACAAAGGCCAGATCTGAAGAAAAGAAGAAAGATTCGAACGCTTTGTGCTCTAAGAAAATTAAAAGTGGGAATTCTTGAAGAAAAGAGGTCAGATCTACAAGAAAGAGGTAAGATCTATAAGCTCTGTGCTCTGATAAAGGTAAGAAATTTCTATATATGAAATCTTTGTTCTCTATAGAATTAATATAAGTCAAAATTTTTGTTTCTAAAGTATGGATCTAGGTATTTTTGATAGATTTTGTCCTAACTTGAAAACTAGGGTACTATTAGATGAAAGAAAGTTTGATATGAATAAATTTGATAAGAATAATGATAGATATGTTATACCTATACATAGAAAGAATGTTTGGACTAACAAATGGATGTAGGATCCTAGAAATAATTTTTTGTAGGCTAGCTACCATGATCCTAGTGTGCAGTACAGAAGAGGTTGGGAATCATTTAAAAGAAAGAGAGGATTAACCCTATGTTACAGTTGTAGAAAACTGGGACATCTAGCTAAGGAATGCCCTGGTGGAAGATCGAGTTGTCTCTGTTGCAAGGCTTTGGACCATGAAGTATTAGATTTCCCTAGAATGATTGTTAAGCTTGAAAGAATGAATCTGAATGAAGGAAACCCTAAAGCAGATCCAAAAATGGCAGAACCTTAGAAAGAATCAGAGAATATGTTACTACATATGAAAGACACCTTGAATGACCACCGACATGTTAGTTTATCAGATATCTTTACAGAAAAAGAATGCATCGAGGTAAGAATAGGATACTTCGACATTGCCTATGTTCTGGATGAGGAAACACGGGTGAATATTATGATAGAAAGAACCTAGGAAGCTATAGAAAGACCTCCGATGATCCCTTCACTAGGAGGAATAGGTTTATTCAGAGGAAAGTTGGTGAACCTATGTGGAAGGCTCACTCAAATATCTATGAATGCTAATGGAACTTTGATAGAGGAAGATTTTGAGATCATCAAATTTATTGAGGATAGCTCCCCGTTTACTATGCTACTTGAAAGACCTTGGATTGAAAGAGATCAAACCAGGAAGAAGGAAGACGAAAAAAATTTAGAACAACAGAGACAAGAGTTGAAATATTTCATGATTAGAAAGATCGCGCAGTTGATTGAGAAACATGAGAACAAATCAAAGATATTCGACACTAGGAGCCCAGGTGTCAAAGTTGCAAGAGAATTATAGGACTCACAGAAGATCGGAGCACCTATCGCATATATAGACGAAGTAGTAACCCTGAGTTGTGGGAGAGAACCTCAGCAGTGTGAAGTGACTAAGCCCAATGAAAATAGGAATCATAATGGAAAAAGACAGACTGAGTTGAATATTTCTGGGAAGAAAGCTAGAAAGTTAAGTAAGAAGAGGGTGAAGATTGAAAGTTATAGGAGATTCCAGATGGAACATCACAGAAAAAAACTTTGTAGAATTCGAGCTTCACCGAGATATCAGAAAAACGACATGGGTCACTTTTCCATGGCAAAGTGATATATACCCATTTGACTGCCACTCCAAATAGGTTGGAAATAATTTATGGATTACCCCAAGACCATTGGATAGTGCCAGAATGGATAGAACAGATTTAATGGAGGCCCCATACCCGTTGCAAGCAGACTGTTGCTGAAATTGCCTATTTATCTCATCGCGCCATGCCCGAAGAACACTTTTTCCAACTGAGAAATTGAAGCTCGCAGACTAGCAAGTGTCTACAGTAATCATCCTTCCCTTGTTATTCATTCCCGTGCAGTGCCTAAGATCATCGTGACTCCGATTATTTTTCCCAAGCACGTATGTCTGACGAGCTCACCACCATTGAAGAATCCGCAACCGAAGTTCTGATTGATTGAATTACTAAAAGAGTTATGTTAGAAAGAGGAGTATATACAGGTGTTCTAGCATCATCAATAAGAGGAATAGTAGCTTCTCCATCAACTACTCGAGTTGGATCGTCCCGACAGGTCGATGAGAAACGAACTAAACACAAATATGACATCACGAACGCTAAACTGATTATGAGCATCCTTCTTGCTTACATACCCCCTCTGAGCGGTGAAATCAACCATGACAGTGTGCCTCGATAATTTGAGTATGCTATGGTCATTGCATACCTATCGAAAGGGGTGTGTGTAGTTCACGCTGATCAGGACAAGCTCACAGTGATGAATTTTAGTGAATTCAACCTCGGTGACAGGAACGTTTACAGTATGCTCACCCCACACAAGTATATAATGAATAAAAATGACAAGAGCTCAAACATCATCCCGCAGTCTTGGACCCAGAACCTCAAATAGTCTACATTACTGAATGTGATGAAGATTCCACACTTTGGCAGACACCAGGAAGTGAATGCATGTGTAAAGTTACTATTGTCCTCCTACCATGGAGGATACCTATGGTTGAATCATCACATCACTATGGATCCGAACTTGATCCATCAAATCACAGGGCTTAGCATGCAAGGCCCTGACCCACAGGACTTTTACCCTAGAAAGACCTCAGACAGAGCACTAGCACCGAAAATCAAAGACACTTATGGTGATGTCGAGAAGGGAACACGAGGTTACAAGGTAGCCTCTATTCAGAGCGGCACAGTGCACCTTGGATGTCAATTGATCACAGGAAAGCTAGTATACAAGAACCGACCCACCCAAGTAACTGGCTTCATAGTAGACCTCACAGGGAAGTGCGCATAAGGTCCTCAAATGAATTGGGTGAAGTACTTAGTAAACTAACTAGAAGTGGACTACAGGGAAGCACAAGACTAGGGATATGACTTCCATTTTAGTTGGCTTTTCATTTTGATTGCATTCATCACATGGGAGATGCCGGAAGGAGCGACCTTCTCAGATATAGAACCCTTCAAACCTTTGGCTATGAAGTTCAGTACCTTGTGGTACTCGACCAATATGAGTAAGAAATGGCAGTCAAATGTCATCTTCCACGCATACCACAATCAGTTGAAGCTCACCATCTAGTCCCAACCTCGCATAACCCCAAATACTTTACACAGGTTTCGACCTTTGATGAAGTTTAGTGCAGACCACCATTTCATTTATATTACAACGCATGGTGATGAGCATAAGCAATAGTTACAGTCTTACTACAAGTTGACTAAGGAAGACATCGAAGAAATCACCAAGGACTGGTCAGCAAACCTTCTCATTCTAGTGAACCCTGCGGACCTGTCTGACATTGATAGCCTAGAAACTATGCCGGATATACCAGGACCAAGCTAGACAAAGAAGCCTTAAGAGGTACACAATGTAGACAACAGATCTATAAAGATCGCATCCATTACACCAGAGAAAGGAGGTAATGGCGAAGACTTAGAAGAAGTCAAATAGAGGTTAAGAGATGAAGAGGACTTGTCGAAGAAAAGGAAGGTTTCACCTTTGAAATATTCCTCTCGAAAGAAACCTAGAACCCCTGTAACCAAGATGACGACCACACTCACTCTAGATGACTTCAATTTCCTCCTTGCAACTATGAATGAAGATATAGAAGAGATAATAAAAAAAAATGAATCCAAGCAAGAGACGATGTATAGAAGTATTAAAATTGAGATCCAAGGAGTACAGCAGGCACTCCATTCTATCTGTGCAGTCCACACTATGCCTCTGTCAGCAGGGACAATAGAACCAAGAGATGAGCCAACTCAACTCCACTGAATTGTTGATATGGTCGAAGATCGCCTTCGACAAGCTCAAGAAGACATAGCACAAGCTACCCAAGCTTTGACATAGGTACAGGGAGTACTTGTCTAGCAGCGCAGTGCTGCCAAACGAGAAAAACTTGCTCTTCAAGTACAATGGGACAAGGAAAAAGTAGAGCTACAACAAAGCAAGGAGAAGTTGCTTGTAGAGAAACTTGAAGTCAAGGAACTAGTCAACAGAGCACTCTTCTCTATGACTATTGTCAAAGAACAGTCTTAAGAAAGATTTCCATAGAAGGTGGCACAACTTGAAGAATTTATACAGAAGCTTCAGCAGTGCATTGCCAATCTAGAACTCTGCACTATACTCGAGACCCCTGTTATCCACAATTTTGGTCATCGTGATGATGTTATGATGATGTTATGATAATGGAAAATCAAGCTCTTCACTAAGAACAATTTCTTGATAAAAGTTACATTTGTCTGCTTCCAGAAATCATACTTTTAAGGGATGTTCGCAGGCTACCTATATATTTTCCTGCGAGAATGCCTGATTCTTGCAGGCTTCATTAAGATGGAGTGTGAGGGGTTCACATTGTACCTTACTATCAGGGTGCAAACATCTTCTAAAGGAAGGAAAATATGAAGTTCTTGAGCCTTCTAGAAGGGAATCTTCGAGAAGCATGAGTTGGCTAGCGAATGGTTATCTAACTACTTGTTTTCCTGATATCTTGGGATCATTTCCTATCCAAGTAACTAATCTATATTCTCCTATATATTAAGGAGATGGCTCATGGAAAAGGTTAGAAGAAAACTAGCAAGAGATTGATTAGAGAATTAGTGCAAGACTGTATGCAGGACTGATGCTACAGCAGCTAGTGACAACAGCAAGGTCATCAAAGGTGGTTGATTTTCTTCATGCATGAGAAAGTGTGTGTGTCAAAGCTAGGAGCCATCGAAAGGAGATCTAAAACATCAAGGCTCAGGTTGTAAGTTTCACTTTCAATTATTTCAATACAATAATATGTCCCTTTCCCATAAAGATGATGTCACTTTATTACATAACTCCTTGATCATATGTATAGATTAGCTATTGAATATATTGATCTGCCTTCACTTCGATTGGTTTGTAATGTTGTGATTTGAATGGCACAAGAGCATTGGATCGAAGCTTGGAAAAACAGAGATATAAGGAAAGCGTTCATAAGGTATGTCCATAATCCTTACCTCTTGGTTCATTCAATAGTCTAGATCTAGGGAAAGTGTATTATTCTGTCCTGTTTTGTTCTAGATCCAGGTGGATCTAGGGAGATCAGTTTGTGTCCGCACTCATGGATTTATCCTGAAACAACCCCTCAGGAGATAAGAGATCAGTGAGAAGAAACTACTCACAATGCAGTTAGAAGATTGAAATATCTTGCCTTGGAGTACAAGTAGCTCAGTAACTAGAGTGCCCAGACTTATGGAAACCTTACATAGAATCCATAGTTACAAACGCTAAAGTCGCAGCTTTAGGAAGAGAAGAAGCATGTGGATACATTACAAGCACAAAAAAAGGCCCTGTCCGTCGTTGATAGAATAAAAATATCTCATGAAAAACATACAGCTCAACAACAAATACATATGATTCAGATCAAAGTGATGGAAGTCACTCAGCGAATCCGACTGGTGAAAGACAAGGCATGCATGTTGTTTTCTGAGATCAAAAGACAGGGAGTAGAGCTTGAGCAGCTCATCATCACTATAGAACAGTGCCTGGAAGGACCAATAAATGACACAGTGATCCTGTAATTCACCCAGTAAGAGGCTGCAGAGAAGCAGCAGGTCGAAGCATCTCAAGCCAAGCTCGACGCATTTGAAGTAGAATTGGTTAGACTTGAGTAACTCAGGATGATTCACAGGTGAGTGCTGGGGACTTGTCGGCCCTTGACCAAGTTTTGATGAATACTTGGTCATATTTGACTATTTTTGGGACTTCGACAGCCTGTCGAAGATGAAGCGCCAAGCAAAGTGGAAATTGCAGAAGGCAGACTCCTTTTTGGGTTTTTGGGATAATGTAATGGGAAAGGGATGTTGGCCCATGGGTTTACCCATGTTTGGTCCCACTTTTGTAATGTATAAATATAGATAGATAAGATTGGCCGATGGCTTAGTGCTATTAGTTAGATCTGTGTGATTGGATGTAGATTGTGAATGCTCTGTGCATGATTGTAAGAGGCTTGCAGAGCTAAGTGCAAGTTGTTGTAAGAGGTTGTAGAAGGCTTTGTGCTAGCCTAAGGAAGAAGGATCTAGCAAGTTGTGTAGATATTTTGTCCTATGCGAAGAAGGGTTTGAGGCTCTATGTTGTAAATGATGATTGAAGATACTAATAAAGAAGAAGAAGAGTTGGTGGATGTAGCCCCAGGGTGGGGGTGAACCACATAAATCAGTGTGTTATGCTCTGTGCTTTGACTGTTTATCTCATTATTTTCTAAGTGCTTTGATATATTTAGATAGATCTACTTATGCTTTGTGCTTCTTAGATGTGTATGAATGCTAGATCTGATGTGTGTGAATATTCTTAGTGTTGATCTATGGATCTGATATACTTTACTGTTGCTAAGTGTTGAAATATATTAGATCTAAGTGAATATTTGCAATGCCTTGTGCTATCTGCAAAGTATAATATGGGTTTCATATTGATGAATGATCAATGCTAAGTGTGCTATAAAAAATATAATCATATATCTGTGTCCCAGCTAAGGTTGCATACACCTGAGTCTTGAAACCACCCCTGCCTCTACCTTGGGTGAGACTTCATCTTCTTCGTATGTGTTGTTGAAAGGGCCGGTAGTTAGGGTTTTTTTGGTGCATTTTTGTAGTGTTGAACCCTAGGTCTGCCCCTATGCCAAAAAAAACCATCGGCAAACAAACCATGTGCCGAAAAGCCACCTAAATATGTGACATGTTTATTGAGGAAGAAAAACATTTCTCAGGGGCACTGCCCCTGAACCCCTGCATGTTCAGCGCAATGTAGACACTACTACTCATGCAAAGAATATAACACATACCCAACACAGACTTCAAAAAATAAATGGCTTCTTGGATCAACAAACCTTTAGGCTATGACACCTACTGATTCATAGGCTAAACCTTACCAATAGATTTCCAAAATAGATAACTGAACAAACAGATTACCTATATTTATAGGACCCTATCAGTGGCTCCAATGGGGATGGCATCCTCCTAGTGAGGTGCCAAAGAACACCGAAAACTAGTATCTTGATCCATTGGGTTGATCCCAAGCCTACAACCTACTCTACCATAAAACCTCTGAAACTAATAACCAATTGATAATCTGCTCCAATCCTCAACTGAATAAAATTCACTCTAAAATCTGAACTATACTCTAAATCTGAAATTTATGCTGCAAACCAAAATTGAAAAGAATGCTTAAAAAGTAGAGCTTATTTATGTACACAATCCTACTCTAATATGCCGAAGACAACTGTTGAATCAAGTGATCTCAAATTTCTAGTAAATTCAGTCAAGTAATTTCTCACATAATTGGACTGTTTGATTGTGCTTGAACAGAGTAAACACTGGAATTTGTGATGGAAAGGGAAACTCATAATACTTCTTCTTGTCACAGTGGAGGCATGGTTGTGAAATTAAACTGAAAAATATTTCCATATATTCATCCATAGGGTCATAGAAATCATGGTTGTTAAAATTTGTTTGTTGATCTCCCAAATCAAAGGGAGAAGGTAGTCATGTGCAATCTTGATTCTACTGACATAAAACTTCACAAGGAAGACTTGAAAATGGAGGCATTTGAGGTGTTTCCTGAACTTCTAAAGCTGTGAGCTCTCTTTCCAGATCTTTGGTAAATTCATCCAAGAACCAAATCTTGGCTTGTGAGCTACATTTACAGGACTATAAATAAGAACATAAACATTCATAAAAGTTTTCATCACCTCCATATTCTATGCACATATCGTTCCATTCCATAAAGCTTTGAATGGATGGAGAGTCAGCCACAACCTCTACCCCCTCCATCCATGTTTCCGAAAAGACAATCCAAAAAGTTGTAATAGTTCTAATAGACCCAGCAGGCAAACCTTTAGCCCAACTTTTACACTTTCCTTGGAACGAATCATGAAACAATCTAAGGAAAACATCTTCATGTTTGACTCTAAGAAGCTCAGTGAAATCACGAAAATTTGATAAATGTTTCCAAGTCAAACTTAGATCATCTCCATTAAATTTTGGACCATTTCTCAAAAAATATTCATCCTTGGGTAAAGGATTTGGGAAACCATAAATCTGTGAAAAATCTAAAGATGCATACCTTGAAATGATAGTATCAGCTTATAAGTTCTTCATTAGCCTAGTGGAGTCATTAGTGAACACCTCAAGCAATGAATCTTTCTAATAGTGGAGTCACCATGCTATTCTTTCATCTAGATATAAATGAGAATGGAATCGCCAGGTGGATGATTTCATCCTTCCTATGTTTGATCACTATCCACCATCAACAATCAGATCTAAAAACTTGATACTCTTTCCTGAGAGAGATTAACCTTTTGTTCCCCAGTATGGTTGCCACTATTTTTTCTCTCTATAATTTCTTAAGGTTGTGAAAGAAATTGACAGAGGTAACCACAAAACCACTTTGGAAGATGGGATCTAACCCTGCTAGCTTCAGAGAGGGATCTCTCCATAATATTTAGATCTGGTTATATTAAAACATTAGCCTAGTTATGATAGTTCAAGGTTTGTTTGTTTGATTTGAATTTTTTGGTTGGAACAATGAAGATGGGCCATTGGGAAAATGGAGTCACAGTTTTGAATTGGTCAAATACAAGGTTTAATATTGCAGGGTAGGGTAGGCAAATTCACTGGATCCTCAAAGATTTAAGGTATGGAGGAGATGAAAAGGTCTAGAAATCCAATCAAAAAATAGATCAATTAAGAATTTTGATTTTAATCTTCAGTGGAAACACAAAAAATATTTTTAAGCCAGAGACAGAGTGTACATTTAAACAAATTATGTCCTTTATCTTCTAAGAATAATTCATAATTTAGGAAACAACAATGATAACATAAGAGAACAAAGTAACAGGGAAAAATGCACTTCACCAATAAAGTTGACACAAGCATCCTGTAATAATTGCACTGTATTACTGGAAAATCTGATCAATGGTGTCTCTGTGGGATTCTTTACAGTACTATTCCTATCCTTCAAAACAAGTCCCAACCAAGTATAAGTCTTATTACAACATATTTATAGACTTTTTGCTAAACTAATATTAGATTCCAAAAAGGAACTGATTTACAAAATATTCTCCAACATTTTCTAGAAAAGTATGAATAAAATTTATTGCAAACATGTAGATATTTTTGAAATATATTATTTCTGATCTTATGTTAAAACTTTTAAGTGAATTGTCATTGACCGTGGATTTTTATGGAAAAGTCTACCTAATAAACTTAAAGATAAAATAATATCTTTAATTTATTTGTTGGAAATCTTGAACTTCTTGCAAGTATCGTGCATTGAAATATGGAACTGGTTCATTGACTGTTGATCTTCTGCTGCTAGGTTTCTTCATTCCCCTAAAATCTAGAACGATGTTGAAACTATCTCCACAAAATATGCTTATTGTCCTCTCATACTGATTTCTTTTCCATCTATCCCTTTGAGCTCTATTTCTGTCGTTTTTTTGCATTTCGTCATCCTTTGAATAAATTCACTGGGAAATTATCTTGCAGTTGAAAGGTAAGTGATGGTGGTGGTAATCTGACAGTAAGATTTTCTCGGTATTCATGGGTTCTCAGTCATCAAATAGTGTAACAAGGGGGAAAACGAGGTTTTTTGTATGTGCAGGGATATCCATTAGGACGCAGGATAGTTACGGGACAACTAACAGTCATGGGGAAGGAGTTCATTGGATAATGAATAGGTGGTGTGGGGACAGGTGTTGTGTAGGGAGAGGGGGAGTATCGAGGATAGGTGTTGTGTAGGAGGAGGAGGAGTGGAAGTGGGAAGGTGAGTGGTATCGGGATTTAGTTAGGCGGATTTCGGAGGGGGGGTAGGTGGTGTGTGGTAATCGGAGAGGGGGGTGTGAAATGACAAGGGAGTGCCACGTTAGGTGGGGATAGAGCGGGGGGAAACAACTTTTTGGGACCCCCCTCTGTTGATAAATTTAGGTAGGTTGGGGGGGAAAAACAAATGAGGGTCGTCGATCGGGAAAGGGACGATGTCATCGGGGAAAATCTGTGCGGATTTTATGCACTACAAGATAAAACTTCAACTTTGGTTAAAAACATATGCACCATGAAACATAAGAGAAATAATTTTCTGTCTAACCTTTTGATCTAGATGTCAGTCTGAAGCACCAGATATACCACTGGAAATTTTCTCCTCAACACTATGCCATGAAAACACCTGCAACCTGATCTGAACCGAATTTATATGCAAAAAATCTCCCAAAAATCCATACTTTGTTTTGGCCATCAGACTTCAAAAACTAAATGGTTGTTTCTATCAACAAACCTTTAGTCTATGCCACCTAGTGATTCATAGGCTAAACCTTACCAATAGATTTCCAAAACAGATAATTGAACAAACAGATTACCTATATTTATAGGACCCTAACAGATGGATAGGTAACCAAAAACAAAGCAAGGTTGTAGATTTTAACCTTGTACAATTATTACTGCAAATAGATTTTTAGTAGAAGAACAAAAAAGATACAATGGAAAATACACATGTTACACAAAGACTTTTCCCATGGAAACCCAAACCGAGAAAACCAACATCTTCTATATTCATTCATATCATACATTGTTTACAATACAATATACATATAGGAGACAACAACATCCAAAACCCTAATCCAATGACCTGGATTAGTCAACAACCCTAATTCCTTAACCAGAAATAGAAAAACATTGGCAAAAAACCATGTGCCGAAAAACCGTCCAAAAAATTGACACAAAAACCAAGGAAAAATAATTTTTTGGGTGCTGCCCCCGAACCCCTGCAACCCCCCCTCTTACCCCCTTGCACGCCCAGTGCAACATAGACACTAATGATCTCCATGCAAGGAATATAACACAAACCCAAAAAAGGTTAGTATGCAAAGGATATGCTCAAGTTGAAGGAGTATATTTTGAGGAAAATTTTTCCCTTGTTACAAGAATGGAAGCAATCAAACTGATCTTGACCTA
Organism: Picea glauca; assembly: GCA_000966675.3. Taxonomy (NCBI): domain Eukaryota; kingdom Viridiplantae; phylum Streptophyta; class Pinopsida; order Pinales; family Pinaceae; genus Picea; species Picea glauca. The sequence continues at coordinate 172,589 of JZKD02S0215876.1, forward strand.
TGCATGTTCCAAGAGAATCAAAGTATATCAAATGGATGTGAAATCAACATTTCTAAATGGTGAATTAGAAGAAGAAGTCTACATCGAACAACTAGAAGGGTTCATGCTATTAGAAAGGGGAGATTATGTATGCATATTGAAGAATGAACTATATGGACTAAAGTAAGCCCCTAGAGACCGATATGCAACATAAGATAGGTACTTGCAACAAAAATTATTCAGAAAAGGAAATGCAAATAGCAATATCTATGCGAATATTGATTGGAACAACATACTTATCATTGAAGTATATGTGGATGAAATTATCTTTGGAAGTGATGATGATAGGATGAGTAAGAGGTTTTCTCAAGACATGCAAAATGAGTTTGAAATGTCACTACTTGGTAAATTGACATTCTTTTTGGGACTTCGTATTTATCAGCTGGATGAAAGAATTTTCATTTCCAAAGCTAAGTACATCAAAGAAATGTTTAAGAAGTTCAGAATGGAAGATTGCAAACCAGTAAGCACTCCTATGATAACCTGTTGCACATTGAAAAAAGACGATGAATCTAAGGAAGTAGATCAAAGACTCTATAGACCGATGATTGACAACCTACTCTATGTGACAACCTCTAGACTAGATGTAATGCAAGCAATTGGACAGGTTGCAATATTTGAAGTAGCACCGAAGGAAACTCATGTTCTGGTAGTAAAGATGATCTTTAGATATCTTAAAGGAACACTAAAGTTTAGATTGTGGTATCCAAAAGGGAATGAGATGACTATGGTTGCCTACATAGATGTATATTGGGAAAGAATCATTAATGATCGAAGAAGTACTAGCAGAGAAACCTTCTACTTGGGTGATTTTATGGTATCCTGGTTAAGTAAGAAGAAATCATCAATATCATTGTCTATAGCGGAAGCAAAATATATTGCAGCAACAACATGTTTTACTCACATTCTTTGGATGAAGCAAACTATGCAAGATATACAAGTGAAGTATGATGATCTCATTTTGATATTATGTGATATTATAAGTGCAATAAGTATCTACAAGAATCCAATAATTTATTCCAAGACCAAACATATTTCGATCAAGTTTCACTTTCTACGAGTACAAGTTGCAGAAAACAACATCAAGGTAGATTGCATTGGGACAAACAAATATATTTCAAACATCTTCACTAAACCTCTTCCAAGATAAAAATTTGAGTATCTTTTCCAGAAACCTAGAACAGTTTATGCTCCACGGTGATTTCCACAACATTTCTACAGAAAAGACAAGGGAAGAAAAATCATTTATTAAGAGATGATAAAGGAATCTTAGTATGAATTATTTTTATATGTCAATTGTTTACTTCATCAGGAAAGCACCAATGGAAAAATTCTACTAGAAGAGAGAAAGTTCAAAAGCATGTCATCAGGGGGAGTTACCATTTTCCATTGATTTCAAAAGGGGAGAAAAGAACATAAGAACATAGACTAGGGGAGTATTGGTCATAGGGCAGATAGGGGGAACATGAGTGTTTCCATCAATTTCAAAGGGGGAGATTGTTGGAAAATTGATTGTCATTGATGTCAACTTTAGAAGAAGTCTAGAAGCCTCTAGAAGCATTGGGTATAATTGAAGAAGTATCCAAAGTGGTCCCCTTATGGTGTAGCTTCAAGCATGGCCCTCATGAGAAGATGATTTGAATAAATCTACAAAAAACCCATAGGTTTGGTCATGAGGCTCGAAGTTGACTGAGGGAATTGAGGTTGAAGAACACTTCAAGTACATACAAAACCCTCATAGATGGATATTCCTCGTCATTCCATTTCCAACAATAGGTGGTACGCCACATGGTTCCTCACAGTTGAGGAGTTATGACCTCATGAAGTTAGAATCCCCGAAGAATGGTTAAGAAGCCCATAAATAGTTACAAGTATTTAGTCAAAGGGTAAAGTGGTTGTAACAATAAAGTTCAAGAATCCCTAAAGATAAGGAAAGAGGTTACTTATAAAAAGTATAAATACATCTCAAGAAGTCACTCATAAGTATATTCATGCACAAGTTCATTTGAATATATTCTATGTGAGCAAGTCATTTATTGGTAAATTTGAGACAACAATTTTGAGGTAGCAAAGGAGAGAGAAGGAGAAAATTTTGGGATTGCAGAGGGAGTGAGGGTTTCTATGAAAAAACCCTATTTTATTTGACCCCCAATGGGTCAAGCTACTAGTGTCCCGCAAGGAACCCCTGTGAGTTGCCTAGTGTCTTTCACATGAGGCCCCACGTGATATCAGGCATCTGTCCAATGAGGCTAAGCTAGATTTGAAGAAGGATTCTTGGTTCAGGTTGCAATAAGGTTTGATGGTACAACAAGGTTGTTACAAGATCTGATATTGTATGGTTTAGGTTTCATGAGTAAAGGTATGTCTTTCATATGTATAGTTAAGGCATGTTTCATGGATGATATAGCACATGCTTAAGGCATATCTTGGAGGGACTTTTTGGTACATGGTTGCATATGGTTAAGGTTCATATCTTGGTGATATTGATACATGTATGATACATACTCTTGGTATTTATTTTATGGATGCTATGTTCATTGTTAGAGGCACATCTTTGTGATATTGACATACATTTGAGACATACACTTGGTATATGGTTTTGGATGCTATATACATGAGGCATAGTTTATGGTACATGGTATGATGCATGCTTGAGATACATTTTGGTACATGGTTTGGATACTTGATGTTGGGCATATGCTTGATATGGTCTATGTGAGTGGATCTAGTTGGACATTCACAGATTTGTAGCTTCCTTCGGGTTGGAGCCTGTAAATAGGGGGTTGGAGCCTCCTTCTAGTTGTAGCTAGAGAATTTAAGAAGTTGTAGCATCCTTCAGGTTGGAGCTTGTAAACATGGGTTGGAGCATCCTTCTAATTGGTGCTAGAGAATTTGGAAGTTGGTGCTTACCATGAATGTATTCTTTTGAGATATAAGAAAGAATTTCGTGGTTTTCTCCCATTTAGATTTCCAATTATGGTGTATTGTGCATGTGATTATTTGATGTGATATTTCTCATAGTTATATGTTCATGAAAAGTTAAATGAAGGCATAATTATTAATGATTATATACTCTAATTAAAAGTGATAACCCCTCTCAATATTCCAACAAAGATTATAAATATCATAGTACAAAGACTTCAAATGGTTATTATCTACATGGAGAAGTTGTAAATAAAATAGGAAAGATTTCCTTTATATTTGATTTAAGATGTACCCATGACAATGTTCTTCATGCTAAATATAAAAGTAAATTAGAAAAGCTAGTCACTACATTCATGCTTGCAACAAAAAAAAATCACTTGTCATACATTACATGCTACCAATCGAATTTGAGACATGCACATATCATATTTGGCTATTTCCTAATTAACTATTTTGGGACAACAATTTACTATGTGTTTACAATTCATTGTCCATCATACATATTGCAACCAATCCACATCATACAAAGTATATCATGGAGGAATAAAAAATAATAATTACATCAGTATGCTCGATGATGAGATTGACCACCTTGATACTTTTATTTATGGTGAAGGGCACTAATTTTATTTATGGTGAAGGGCACTAATTTTATTTATGTTGAAGGGCACTAGCATTATTTATATACTGTGGTGATTACATTACTTGGAGGATTAGGCATCGTGAGTAATTTTTGGATTGTTCGTTTCAACCTCCAAAGAATAAGTTGTCGAAGAGGATGGATCAGAGGCGTAGTGTTTCACAGGTGTCATTGGTGGATCGACGGGGAATGGAAATGGATGCATGGTAATCATTGAAGAAGATGGGTCAGAGGCAAAGAGTTGCATAGGTTCCATCGATGGATCAAAGGGGAATGGACATGGAGGAGTGCTAATTTTAGTGTGTCCTTCTAACATTTGGATGGCTTTGTTCATCCGAGGACGACGAGATGCATTGAACTATATGCATCACCGTGCAACTAAAATTAACCTTTTTTGTGATGCCTTGCTCTTCCTCTGACATGTTTCCTTTTCTCAAATTCTCAATCCGACCTTTCTCCACTTGCTTGAAATCCCACTCTGGATAGTAGAATTTACTTGGTCTACTCTCTTTATTGTGACAATCAATGTTTTGGCTCGCCCCCACCATCTCCATCACCAAAATTCCATAGCTATAAACATCAGATTTATCAGTGACAAATCCATACATCCTAGACCACACCTCTGGGGCAGAGTAACCTAGTGTTCCTCTATTAGCAATAGAGATGTGGCTTTCCTCTCTATATGTTATTTTCACTAGACCAAAATCTGCAACTTTCTGTAAGAAATTGGCATCAAGAAGAACATTGCGAGGCTTTATATCAAAATGTAAGTTGTGATTTCTGCACTCGTCATGTAGGTATGCAAGGCCGTGAGTTGTGCCAAGTGCAATTGAATATAGTTGTTTCCAATCCAACTCGTCATGACGGCCTCTGTGGATATATCTCTCAAGGGAACCATTCACCATGTATTCATACACCAAATCTTTTATTGATCCCTGGGAACAATAACCTAAGAAGTGCACTAGCTTAACATGACAGGTCATCCCAATAGTTGCCACTTCCATTATAAATTGTTGTTAACTATGTTTGGATTCATCCAAAATCTTCATAGCTATCCCACATCTAGTGGAAACTGTCCTTTATAAATTTCTCCAAAACCTCCTTTACCAAGCTTTTCTTCCAAGTTGTTTGTCTAAGTCATAATTTGAGCATAAGAATATCTGGTGGGAACTTGTGAGGAATAATAATTTAAAAAATTCTCAACCGAGGGAGTTCTTGAGTCGACAAGGTCTGATTATGCATGCTAAGGAGTTCACATGAATATCATGTCAAGGGAGAGTTCCTAACTAAAGTGTTAAAGTTCGGTTCTAAATCTAGTTGTTGAGTTAATGTTCAGTTCTAAATCTGGTTGTCAAGTTAATGTTTAGTTTTAAATCTGGTTGTTGAGTTAAGTTCAGTTGTAGAAGCATGCACTCGTGCCTCTAATTCAAGCCCCCTCCTCTATACCTCTCCACTCCTATATAAGCAAGAGGTCAACCCTCTTTTCTACACATTGGGTTATGCAGCGAATAGGTGAGGTAATAGAGAGGTATATCAGTCCAATACAGAGCGCATAACAGAGAGGTATATCAGTCCATTCCAAAGCACATAACAGAGAGGTATATCGGTCCAGTCGAGAGCGCATAACAGAGAGGTATATCAGTCCAGTCCAGAGCACATAATAGAGTGGTATATCAGTCTATAACATAGTGGTGTATCAGTCAATGAGAGGCAGAAATAATAGTCAATAAGTCGCAGCAATAACGCACCATAAAGAGGCAGCGTAACAGTCCAGAAGAGGCAACATATATCATCAAAGATACATTTTCAGTGCTAGTTTGTAACAGGTGATTATAAATCAACAATGTCTTTTAGTTACACAGTGAGGGCATCAGAGTCAACTTGGCAAGCTCTTTAAGAGCAGAATTTCATGGTGAAAAATTTGTAAGTGGTCATACATTATTAATGTAATAAAGGAAATTGTTTGTTGGGGTTTTCTCCTTGTATAGGGTTTCCCCAAGGTACATGTGTTGCAATCTTATGTCAAGCTAAGTTCTAAGTACAACCAAAATTTTAAAGAAATACTTAAAGTATTAAATCAAGCTCAAAATTTATCAAATATTTTATTTATAGTATTTCCATTTTTGTATAAATCTAGATCTCTCCTTTTGTTTTTCAATATAATAGTTTTTATATTAGATATACATATAAAATCTCTTTCTTTTAAAAAAATAATATTCTTAAATAAATGTAATAAGTGTGTATATATATGATTAACATAAAATATTATTATTATTTTTATCAATATTATATTTTTTTTAAATCAACATGTAAGTGGGTATACTACCCACTTACGTGACAATTTCCCTAAATTACTCTTGATGGAAAGACGTATCTTCTAAAAGATTGATATTAAAAAAGTGTTAAGAAAAAATCAATGTAAATGAAAAAAAAAAACAAACAAAAAGAAGTTCAAAAAATTAAATAAAAATATGAGACCATTCCACCATTAAAACTCCTCACAGGAAAAGGAAAAGGTAAATATCTATGTCATAGAGACAAATGCATCAACATCAAGATGGGGAGCAAGTCTCGTAGAAGATAGAGAGCTATGTAGGTATGCCTTGGGAGTGTGGTCAAAGATGCATCAACATCAAGATGGGAAGCAAGTCTCATAGAAGATAGAGAGTTGTGTAGGTATGTTCCTAGAGTGTGGTAAAAATAGAAGCACAATATTATAATCAAAATAAAAATTTTGTGTTGTCTAATTGTTTTATGTTTTGGTTTTTTTTCGAGAGAATGTAGTCATATAATTTGGACGAAATCACAGTTATCTGTTATTTAAATTGCATTTCTGAATGTATAAAGGGGTCCATCTTTCTGAAAAATCCTTGAGACACTTTGATTATATAGACTTAACCCCACAAATTTGAAGATCTAATAATTTCTTTCCAAATTTCTAACAAAACTAACAGAAAAAATCGCCAGAAAAAAACCATAAAAAACAAAACATAGAACGTTTCCACTACCACCAATTAAAAGAGTTATTAATCAGGAATTTTGATCCTACACTAGATAGACATTGCAAGTTATCAAAATGGAAAAGTGTTATATCATGCTCGGATAAGAGGTTGCTAAGATTGGAAGGAATGACGAGAGTGTTCCCATTCAAAGGAATTAGAATGCACAGAAAACTTGGAAATGTCGTGGAACCAACTCATAAAAAGACTTCCAGATGCCCTCATAAGACAAATACAGTTTGATGTTGAACCTTCGTATTACATACAGAGAGATAGGAGATACATTTGCAGAGAGATATGGAATACATTTTCATAGAAGCTCATTCCATCACAACGTTTCATCAAAGATATCATATAGCATACAATATGCCAAGGTGGATTTATGATTACAACTTGTAGTGGATTTATGATTACTATCTGTAGTGGATATTAGTCTCAGTGTGTAACACTATCTTCAAATCATGACATGGGTAATTGCCGCAGTAATAGATAATATTGGGTTGCTATTCACTAATTGGGAAGTCCCTAATGGATAATGGTATCTACTAATACATCACATGACAAATGGAACTCCTTCAAGGAGACATTATCAATAGATATATACAATTATCGTTACACATAAGCATGAAGAATATTACAAATCATATGTATTGCAGTCGATCCATGTTGTACAAGGTATATCACAAAGGAGCCACATTGTACAAGGTATATCACAAAGGAACCAGGAACATGGTCTGCATGTTCAATGACAAGATTGACCACCTTAATGAGTTACAACGCACTAATACTTTTACTTATGGTGGGCTGAAACCCATAATATGGATAATAGGAATTTGGTGAGACAAATAATTCATATACCAATAAATCTTTAAATCAACTGTCAAGAAAACTTTTCAAAATTGAAAACTATATTTTTAATTTGCTTTACCAAAATTAAATAAAGGAACAATAACATGCAAGATGCCAATTCCACACATTGTTACAAACCAGAGAGTCTCAAAATGCAGATCACATATTTCTATAGCCATTCCTATCCACAAATGTAAAAAGACAAAATACTTGCAGAGGATAAGAATAATAAAATAATCGCAACCATAGAGTCTCAAAATGCAGATCACAATTTCCTATCCACAAATGTAAAAATACAAAATACTTGCAGAGGAACAGAACAGCAAAATACTTGCAAACGAAAAGAATAATAAAAATATTGCAAAAGACATCGATATTGCAAGGATTTTTATACACTCTAAAAACTGGTTTACCAACTAGAAAAGAACTATAAAAATTGGTTTACCAACTAGAAAAGAACAAATAAAAGATAACAAGAACACGGAGTTTCATTTATAACAACAATTCATTTGATGAAAGATTTTTTACTTCACAAATTTATATTTGACTACTAAATATAAGTTATTTTTATACAAAACTTTAAATAATGAAATCCCAATCTTATGGCATAAATCACTAGCGACCAAAATACAATACCAACATTCAATTTATTCATCATTTTCCACTACCAAGTAATCATATCAATTAAAAAAGCTAACAAATACAAAATTAAACTGCTATGGCGTTGGAAGTTGTAATTATAAGTCGGTGAGATCTTCATGTCTCCGTCGATTTGTCTTTGTCTGTCAGTCATTTTTTTAGAGGTCTGTCAGTCAGTTGGAATAGTCATTCAGATAGTCAGACAATCTGTAAGTGCAAAGCTACACGTTACTCAAGAGTCAGTCGGCCAACAGTGAAGCTATAAATGGAGCTGATCTCTATCTTCTCAAGTTCAGTTAAATGGTTGAAGAGTCATTCGAATTAATGATATTCTTTAATGTTGATTCGGTCTTAGATTCTGTAGGAAGTCTTAGTCGAAGTTATATAAGTCCAAGTCTCTTAGTTAGTAGGATGATGCATAATAGATGCTAGAGGATAGATGCACAACAAAGAGGTAGAAAGAATAGTAGAGAACCAACAACAGCTAAGGAGTTGAAGATGTCTGAGCACATGCTCTGTGTCTGTAAATTCAACAGAAGAAGTCATTTGAGTCGAATCTCATCTAGAGTCATTGTATTTTGTAATCACACGCAGTGCACCCAAGTTCATTAATATAAAACATTTTTAGTATTGACAAGTCTCTGTCTTATTTTTGAGTTTTTCTGCTAAGCATAGCACTGTGTTATTCTGCATTCATAAATCATTTCATTAAGTGTGTGTATTCATAGCGCGCAACAAACTGGGCAGTCTATGCACTGTGCAGTAGTTTTGAGAACTCTGTCACGTAGCTTGTTTGGTGCGCAGTATTTGAAACTGTGTTGCGCAGAGTAGATTGTGCGAGGCATTGCGTCGTCGATTCCCTTCAAATTGGTATCAGAGAAAGTTGATCAAGACCAAGTTGGTCAAGAGAAGAAACTTTGTTGAAAGTGAAAATGGATTCTACCTCAAATTTGCAACCTCCCACTTTTACTGGAAATAACTATGAGATGTGGTCCTTGACCATGAAGGCTTTGATCCGAGGTCAAGATGTATGGGAAATAGTTGAGAAAGACTATATGGAACCAGTAGATCAGGAAACATACAATGCCCTCACACAAGCTGAGAAAGATGTCTTGAAAGATCAAAGGAAGAAGAATGGAAGGGCGTTGTTTTACATGCATCAAGCTATGCATGAGAGCATACTTCCAAGATTTTCATCAGCAAAGAAATCCAAGGAAGCATGGGACACATTACAAACCTTTTATCAGGGTATGGACAAAGTAAATACTGCAAAACTGCATATTCTTAGAAGATATTTTGAAACTATGTCAATGAAAGAATCAGACACAGTAGATTCATTCTATACCCATGTCATTGGAATGATAAATCAGATTAAGTCTCATGGTGAAACCAACGAAGATAGAAAAGTTATTGAAAAGGTACTTAGGAGTCTTCCTCCTAATTTTGACACCCTTGTTGTGACTCTAGAAGAGAGCAAAGACTTGAGTCAATTTAGTTTAGATGAACTACAAGCTTCCCTCATCAATCATGAATGCAGATTGAATAGATCAAATATGTCATTAGATAATGCATTTTTCACGTAGTCATCTATAAGTCGTGGAAGAAGAAGAGGGAGCGATAACTGTAGAGGCGGAGGAAGAAGTTTTGTCAGAGATGGATGTAGTAACAATCCTAGAAATACTGGTAGAAGAGGTCAAAACCCAAGTACCATTCATCCAAGTTGTCAGAGAACAGACAAGTCAAAGATTCAGTGGCATTACTATAAAAAGTATGGACATTATGCATATGAGTGCAGGAAGAGACAATACAATCAGAAAAAGAAAAGTCAAGATCAACCACACAATGCAAATAACCAAACTCTCCCTATGTTTATGGCACGCATTGTAGCAATACCTAGCACTGCAAAAATGTCCAATATAGTGTCACTAGTTGAATGCAATATTGCTCAAGCAAGTCCATGTGGCATATGGTACTTAGATTCAGGCTATGCTTAGTACTAATGCCGTCTATTCAAAGTTGTTACTCCTTGTAATCTTGATTGAAACATATCATGTACTGCAGGCAGTGAATTCATGGTTGGTTTCTTTATTTAGAATGGGTTCCATGTGCTGTGAACGACTTTGTGTAGTGAACAATTAGGTGCACTGAACATGAGCCCTATTTAGAGAGAGCAAACCATGTATTTTATAGAGAACCAACCAACGATCACATGACAAGAATCATAGAACTATTTTCTAGTTTGGATGAGTCAGTGCAAACCAAGGTTATAGTTGGAACAAATATCCAAGTCATCATCTTATGCAAAGGAAGTATAAACATTTTAACCAGACAAGGAAAACATAAATTTATGAGTGATGTATATTATGTTTCTGGTTTGAAGCATAATCTGATGAGAACAGGACAACTGTTACAAAAAGGATACAGAATCTACATGGAAGATAACCATTGTGTGATCATGGATAAATGCCCAAGAAATATACTTATTGAAAACATCCAGATGACAAGTAACAGGATGTTCTCGTTGACATTGAAGCTAGCCAAAAAGAAGAATACAACACAAATTGTTGATAAAAGAAAAAGTGTGTAGATAGACACTGCATTTACAACAAAAAGTGTGTGCGGTTCCAATGAAGAAAATAGTGCGCGTAGTATCAAGAAAGGAGAAAATGGTGCAGAGATAAAGGAAACATTCCAATCTAAAATACAGTATGATTCCTGGTTATGAAATTTCAGATTTGGACATTTCAACTTTGGAGGTCTAAAGCTACTACACACAAAGGATATGGTAAAAGGATTACCATTGATTGAAAAACCAAAAAGGATATATGAAGGCTGCATATTTGGAAAGCAACACAGAGAATCATTTCTAGTTGGCAAGTCTTACAGAGAAAGAGCTCCACTAGAAATAGTACATTCAGACATTTGTGGACAAATGCAAACTCCGTCTATAGGAGGCAATACTTATTTTCTAACATTCATTGATGATTTCTCAAGAAGGACATGGATCTATTTCCTAAATCATAAGTATGATGCATTGGGTTGTTTTCAACAATTTGAAACACTTGTGGAGAAACAAAGTGGTTATTACATCAAGTGTCTAATAACATACATAGGAGGAGAATACATCTCAAGATATTTCTACAACTTTTGTAAAGTTCATGGCATTTACAAAAAAATTACTGCGCGATACACACCCCGGTAGAATGGTTTCGCAAAAAGAAAGAACAGAACCATCATCGAAATGGCATGCAATATGTTGACAACCAAACATTTTTCAAATGAGTATTGGGTTGAGGCAGTAGAAACTACAGTATACATCTTGAACAGATGTTCGATGAAGAGTGTGAAGAATATAAATCCTCAAGAAGATTGGACAAGTTCAAATCATAATGTGGTGCACTTAAAATGTTTTGGTTGTGTCGCATACGCACATGTTCTAGATGAATTGAGAAGGAAGTTGGACAGAAAAGGACATAAATGTATTTTTGTTGGGTATTCTGAAGAAACAAAAGGATACAAGTTGCATGACCCTGTCATAAGAAAAGTCATAATCAACTATGATGTTTAGTTCATGGAGAATGAAGCATGGAATGGAAGCCTAACAAAGACAGTCAAAATTATTGATGCGAAGGACCATGATGACATAGAAGAAGAAGTGGTTCAAACACCATGCATAGGTCAGTGCGTAATCCCTTCTACACCTGGCACTACGATGAAAATCACCACGCAAAATACTCTAGTAAGAACAAGAAGTGTGCATTCTACACCTAGAGCACAACAAACACCAGCAGGCAGTCCAAGCAGTTCTACATCTCCAGATCCAACATTAACAAGTATGTTACCAAGAAAAAAAAAAGTCTGCATGACATCTATAATGAAGATGCAACAAATTTATTTTCATCTTTTGCTCTGTTTTCACAAATAGATGATCCATTAAATTTTGAAGAAGAAGTCAAAGATGATGTATGGGCACAAGCCATGGATGAAGAAATCAGATGCATAGAGAACAATCAAACATGGAAATTGGTCGATGTGCCTAAAGACAAGGATGTTATAAGTGTCAAGTGGATTTATAAAACCAAGCAAGATGCAAAAGGAAATGTACAAAAGTACAAGGCAAGGTTAGTTGCAAGAGGCTTTACACAACAACCTGGAATTGATTTCAATGAAACATTTGCACTAGTTGCGTGCATGGACACAATCAAAACTATGCTAGCTATTGTCGCATAGTACAAATGGCTAGTTTATTAGATGGATGTAAAACCAACATTCTTGAATGGAAACTTAGAATAAGAAGTATATGTGGAACAACCACAAGGTTATGAGGTTCCAGGACAAGAAGACAAAGTGTACATATTGAAGAAATCATTGTATGGATTAAAGCAAGCTCCCATAGTTTGGTATAGTCTCATTGATTCCTATCTCACACAGAATGGATATCATAGAAGTGAAAATGAGCCAACATTGTACATCAAATCAAATCAGCAAGGTAATGTTTTAATTGTTTGTTTATATGTGGAGGATTTGATATTTACAAGTGACTTTGTATTGGCCCTTGACCAAGTTTTGGGATAATATTCATCATGATGACCTATTTTGGGACTTCCATGGCCTGTCAAAGGAGGAGTGCACGATGAAGCGAAGATCACGGGATCTCGACCCACTTTTGGGTCCTTTTTGGGTTTTGGGGATAATGTAACGGGAAAGGGATGTCGGCCCATGGGTTTACCCATGTTTAGGCCTATTTTGTAATATATAAATAAATGCCTAGGCTAGATAGAAGAGAGTTCGATCTATGTGGTCGAAAGTGCTAAGGCTAAGTGCTAGAGCGAATTGTAAGTACTTTGTGCCTATGTGAAGACTTGAAGAGCTAAGTGAAAATTGTTGTAATAAGTTGTGAAAGGCTTTGTGATGTAACGCAAAGAAGAAGGATCTAGCGAGTTATGCAGATATTCTGTCCTATGCAGAGTAATGGTTTTGATGTATTTTTTCTTGTAACAGATTGAAGACACTAATAAAGAAGAAGAGTCGGTGGACGTAGCCTCAAGGTGGGGGTGAACCACGTAAACACTGTGTTGTCTTGCTTTGTGCATTGTCTTGATATTCTTGTATCTTCTTTTACTAAGTGCTTGAGATGATTGGATAGAAATTCTTATGATAAGTGGTTAATTATGTTAATATCATTGTGAATGTTGTGAAGCTCTGTATTATCAATGAAGTAGTTATTGATTACATATTAAAGGACCAATGGTGCTAAGTACTCTTTGAAGGATTAGAATCATAGATCTGTGTTCCAGCTAAGGTTGCAAACATCTGAGTCTTGCAACCACCTCTGCCTCTACCTCGGGTGAGAATTCATCTTCCTCGCAGGTGTTTCCGAAAGGGTCAGTATGTAATATCCCTCGGCCGAACCCAAATGTAAATATAATCCAAGTATATTTAAGCTAGTGAGTTGTTTAGACATCATTTTTGTAATACACCTTTCATGGCATGGTGCGCGCATATACTGCGTAGTAAAGGGATGTAATGTGCACATTTATGAATACTGTGTGCAGTAACTAAGGTGCGTGCAACCTTAAAGATAGAGGATACAACACGCAGTAAAAAATTGTGCACAATATTAAGGTCAACGAACCTTTGTGTATATAATATGCGTTACAGGCTGGTGAGCCAGTATTATAAGCCAGAATGCTTATGTTTTGGAATTAGGCCAGCACGCCTAGATGTCAAGGGCCAATGCACCTACTTTGTACATGACTCGTGATTAATAGTGTAAGGTAGCTAGAGAGGTAGTGGGGGGGCCCAGAAGGCCCATAGTGATAATAGTGGAGGTCATTCAATGTAAGGTGGACTAGGTCCTATATTATTAAATAAGACCCACTATGGTAGTTAGATATAATAAATGGGTAATGAGATATAATAAATGTAAGAGGATTTCTTAGAAGGTTCTACTTCTAGAAGTAGAACCTTCTAAGAAGTCCTCTTACATTTATGAGATATAATAAATGTAAGAGGATTTCTTAGAAGGTTCTACTTCTAGAAGTAGAACCTTCTAAGAAGTCCTCTTACATTTATTATATCTAATTACCCATTTATTATATCTAACTACCATAGTGGGTCTTATTTAATAATATAGTGGACCTAGTC
>JZKD02S0215876.1:186876-212830 GCA_000966675.3 Picea glauca
CCATAGTGGGTCTTATTTAATAATATAGTGGACCTAGTCCACCTTACATTGAATGACCTCCACTATTATCACTATGGGCCCTTTAGGCCCCCCCACTACCTCTCTAGCTACCTTAAGAACCACTTGTTAAGAACCAAATACATAATACAAAAGCACCACAACAGATATAGAAGAAAAATATGAAAAACCTCTCTTATTACTATCAAACCCTTAGGGTAGGGAAAAACCATACAATGGATCATATTATGGAAGGGATCCTCTCCTGTTCACTTGCCTCTTCAAGGGGGAATCCTCCTATTGAGCTACAACTCACAATACAATAATTCTCTTCATGTCTCGTTACATTGCTTGAACACCTTTATATAGTGCTACCATCACCTAAGAACATTCTAGAGGAGGAATCTTCTAGAAGTAGAACCTTCTAATAAGTCCTCTTACGTTTATTATATCTAATTACCCATTTATTATATCTAACTACCATAGTGGGTCTTATTTAATAATATAGTGGACCTAGTCCACCTTACATAGAATGACCTCCACTATTATCACTATGGGCCCTCGGGAGCCCCCCACTAACTTTCTAGCTACCTTACATAAAATACATCACTGCACACAGACCGACCATGATAAAAGAGATGGGGGACTGAACTTCACCAGTTAGGGTAAGGGAGGGCCAAAAGTCAAGGAATAATATATTAATATTTCCCAAAACATAAAGTATGGATAATTAGTTTACCTAAGTTCTAAAGTTGGGGACAAGTGGAAAAAAGTAACTTTCGATATGACAAGTGTCAAGTAGGGGACATGCATTCATATCGTGGGGAAACTTAGCCCAGAAGGGGGATTCAGAGAGGGAGGTTACAAGCGAAAAATAGGGGGAAACCACCAGGGGACCATTTTTTGACAGAGAGTTCAAAGTGATTCCAAAAACACACTCAGTTATCTAGTCAATGACTTCATGACCATTTTCATTCATACATTTTGTTATCCTTGAGACAACCATTCCACCTTTCCAACACCTATTTTACCATCCCTTTTGGTTGGTGTACCTGGTTATCTTGGAGCGGGATTGGAGAAGCGGGTTGTTAGGCTAGTGAGCATTTCTCTGGGTGAGAGAATTTTTATGGATTGATTTCTGTTGGTGCTAAACTATAGCTACAACGCTCTGAGACTTCTGGTCTGGCCTGTTGTTGAAGCTCTAGAAGGGAAGTGGGGCAACTGAAGGACTGTTGAGCAGAGAAGGGGCACACTTCCTTAGGTGGGACAGGCATGTGGGGAATGAGAGGGTGTAGGTTGTTAGTTGAGTGAGCACCTAACACATAGTCTTTCCTATTACCCATGAGCCTTAGCTTGGATAGGAATCCCTTACCCTAGGTGGAGTTCAGTCCCATCTCGGGGGTGATTCACTGTTGAGAGTGATGAACAGTGTAGTCTATGGTTGGGAGGTTCATGGATGCTATGTAAGAAGTTGGTAACAGTATTTCTAAGATAAGTACCAATTGTATGATAAATGGATATGTTGTTTTGTTATTTACATACCCATGTTATGATTTTATCATATATGTGACTATGTTGCTTGTGTGCTTATGGGTAATTTTTTGTAAATGAGGCATATCGGTAATTACTGTTATTTTAATATAAAAGTCATATGTTACAGAAAGTAATGGTTTTTTTATGTTTAGATGTAAAGGTTTCGCGAGCATGTTGTATGTATATGTTTTAGTTGCATGAAATCTAAAGAGTAAATTTAGGTGGCATTGCTTAGTTGACTACTGGGTATGCTACTGTATGTTCCACAGTAAGGGAATGAAAGACGTTCCCTAGAGTAGCATGTCTCGGCCTCATGGCTGGGAATGTTAGCAACTAGTGTCAGAGCATGAGTGGTTTCTCTGGAGTGGCGTACCCCAGCCTCAGGTTGGTCAAGGGGTTCTTTACAGTATGGTATCAGATCCTCAGTTCAAAAATGAGCTTGGATGGGCCAGAAGAATTGCAATCGAAGTGAATATTCACAGAAAATGAACTTCGAAGTGACCATAATTAGAGTCATAGAGTTTCCTTGGAAAAAGGTTGGCGTACTGGTGTGCGTGGTAAGTTTGGCACCGTACGAAAAACCATGGCGTGCCATTGTGCACGGTAAATCATGGCATCGTGTGGAAGATTATTATGCGTAGATGGATGCGCTGAAATTAGCCTTGGGCGGTAAGCACACACATAGTAAGGTGCACATGGGGTGCGCAAGTATTTCTTAATGCAGAGGAGTTTTGTTGTCACACGCATAAGTATGAGTATAAGTTGTTTCGCGACAATGTATTCAGTAGTATGCACAGATATTTGAGCACAAAGGAATATGTTAAACTTGACATGGTGCATGCATAGGATGAAAAATCATGTGGAATATTGGTGCGCAGTGGATATTGGCGCACAACGCCAGAATAGTGCGTGTAAGTAGTCGATACGAAGAAGAAGAAATGCACAGTAGATTTAGGTGCACAGAGAAGTGTTTACCTTGTAATATTACTATGAAAGATAATATAAATGAATAGGTCAAGTTAATGCATGCGAAGTCGCTTAGAAGGTGAGGAGTCTAATTTTAAATTGCATAATAATAAAAGAAAAATAAACACATAACCGCATTGAAGCATTAATTAAAAAAAATTCTGAATTTTAATTTCTTTAGATTTAGACAGATGAAAATAAAATATAAGATTACAAGAAAAAACTCTTATAAAAGAAAACAAGAGTCATAACATCACCAGATATAAATTGTAATAAAACAATCTAAAATCCGTTTATGTATTTATATAATCATATTAATCACAAAATTACAAAAGTTTGAAGATAGTAGTTAGCCTATTGTAAAAAGGGTCGTTGAAGAACATGCCTATCATATTTGGTACTCTTTACCTCCACTACTGGCTGTTCAAAAATTCGTTGAGACATGCTTATCTTAGTTAAAGACTTACTTCAACTTAGCGATCTCCTCCTTTAAAGAGGAGTCTAACAAGACCGATTGATTTTGTCCAACACTTTTGGTCGCTTCAACCATAGATTCCTCCTTCTTATGTCGCTTACTCCTTTTCTTCTTAGTGGTTGGCTTGTTGATGACTAAATCCTTTATAATGGGATTTAGCCTGACTTCCAATCACGAGTCTATAACCGGCTCTGTGTGGAATTTAGTTTCTAGAAGATGCGTGAGGACCCTTTCCTCCATAGTCACAAGAAAACCTAGCATGTTGCTCGAATAACCAATCGCACTTGACTTAGCCTTGTCCATGTATCTCAGGTTGGGGATACCAAAATGTGTCTCTACAGAGAGAAGGAAGTCAAGCAGCTTGAATATTACTACGATTATGGATACGCAAATATCTTCATACTTGAGGAGTAGTAATTATAGAACTCCATTTATAAAGAACAGACAGGTTATGTACAAGGATCGTTGGGTTTTCATGCTCGGCCAATCCATTTCAAATGATTGGCTTTTGAGTTCATTACATTGTGGCATTTAGCTAACGTCACATGGCTACGAAGTACTGAACGAATGAAGCAGGGTGATCTGACTAGCCATCGCCCACTCCACGAGTGGTGGACTTGACATGTTGAGATATGTAATACCGCGTCTTGGTGAAAGTGGTTTTGACAAAACCACCTTCTTGCGTGAGTGTATCTCATAAGGCACTACGCATCAACATTCTCGAGACTTGGGTCTTATCTAGAATTTTTGTGGTGATAAAACCAAGAAACCGGGAGTGATAATTTTGACGTGTATGTTGAATCGAAATGGTGCATATTCTCATGAATTGTTGATTGGTTTGTCTGATAAGTTTAGATGGTTGCACGTTTTGCAGAATTAACAACAACTCGGTCAGGACAGACCAGTACAGAGTCTGTAGGAATGGAAGAGGAACAAGAGAATTATAGTCATCCAGAGAAGAGCAAAGGGATGGATTTCCACTTGGACATGGAAGGAACGAACTCCAACGAACATGGAGAAGAAAGGAATGAAGATATGAATATGGTTGAGACCATTAAGAATTTGCAAAAGGATGTCCAAATCCACAAATATGATAATGAAAGGCTTATGAAAGCCAAAGAGTAGTAGGATGACTTCAACATGAAACTATGGGAAGGTTTGAACAGAATAGAGAAGAAATTGGCTAAGGAGAGTGACTCAAGTACATCTGAGAGTCACAAATCTTTAGAGGAGAAGAGAGAAGTAAAAAGTGCTAGTAAACATCACCATCATTCCCATAGACATTCCCATAAGAGAGAAGGCAAAAATTCAAGCCTATCCCCTATCATGAGGTATAAGAGATCTGGGGTGGATGATCTACAAGGAGAAATGAACAAAATCAAACCTCCTACTTTTGATGGTGAGCACAAGAAGGATGAAGATGTCGAAACATGGTTGCTAGGCATGAAGAAGCATTTTCAATTGCATAATTATTCTTCTCATGCTGAAGGTAGAATCGCTATTTATCAACGCGAAGGAAAGGCCTCCATTTGGTGGGATCAACTTGTGCAAGTACAACACATTGTAGAGAAAAGTGTTACTTGGAGAGAATTCAAGAAGCATTTTGAGAAGAAGTACTTGACCAAGAGATACTATGACAAGAAAATGAAAGAGTTGTTTGAACTCAAGCTTGGAAGTACGACCATAGATGAATATGAGAGAAGGTTTCTGGAATTGTTGAAGTATGTCTCTTTCATTAAGGATGAAACAATCAAGATTCAACGGTACTTAAGTGGATTTTCAACGTTCATCAATGACAAAATACAGTATGATGATCCCAAGACATTAGAAGAGACCATAAGAAGAGCTAAATGCTTATGTGACCAATTAAAAGCAAGACCAGCTTTCCAAAAGGCTTGGGAAGACAATAAGAAATTCAATATGGATCAGAGAAAGAAGGGAGTTAAGCCACCATTCTTCAGAAATAATCCACAATGGCAACAAACGAATAAGGAAACCAGAGTGATTGACACACAGAGTCAAGGGCCAAGACAACCACCTATGTAATGTTGGGGTTGTAAAGGAGACCATAGATTCAGAGAATTTCCTCACAGAGGCGAAAAAGGTAAGGTTGTTCACAATGTACAACGAGCTGAGACAGTAGAGGACATGGGCAGAAATGTGTCAAGGATTTATGCAGCCCTAGACAACAAGCAAGCAGAGTATCAGTCTCACATGATTGAAGTGGAAGGTATGATCAATAGCCAAACTCTTGTTATTTTAATTGATTCAGGAGCTAGCCATAGTTATAAAGACCCTAAGATGGTGGAAAGTTTGCAATTACCAAGAAGAAAGCATGGGAAATCTTGGTTGCTGCAACTAGATACAGAATCCAGAAGAAAAGCTAATGAGATGGTTAAGTCCTAACTCATAGACATGAATGGACTAAATACCAGGGAAAATTTGAACATCTTACCCTTAGGTTCCTATGACTATTGAATTGGGATGGATTGGTTGGACCCACATAATGCTCTATTGGATTTTCATAACAAAGCATTCACTTGCTTGGATGAAGAAGGGAACCCAAGGAAAGTGCAGGGAATTCCCAGGGCAGTAACCGTTAGAGAAATTTCAGCATTACAACTGAAGAAATGTTATAGAAGAGGATGTCAAATATTTGCAGCTCATATGGAGGAGACACCTAAAGAAAAGGTGCCAAATTTGGAGAATTATGAAGTCTTGAAAGAATTTGAAGATGTATTCAAAGAAGTACCAAGACTACCCCCAAGGAGAGACATTGATTTCTCTATAGATTTGATGTCTGGAGCAATGCCAGTATCAAAGACTCCTTACAGAATGAGTACACCAGAATTGAAGGAGTTGCAAATGTAGCTTGAAGAACTTTTGAAGAAGGGGTATATATGCCCAAGTATATCACCTTGGGGTGCCCCGGTCTTCTTTGTGAAAAATAAAGATGGAACGTTAAGATTCCGCATTGACTTCAGACAATTGAATAAAGTGACTATTAAGAACAAATATCCTCTACCAAGGATTGATGATCTCTTTGATCAATTGAAGGGTGCAAGGATATTTTCAAAGATAGATCTCAGATCAGGATACCATCAGGTAAGAATTAAAGAAGAAGATATTAGCAAGACTGCCTTCAGGACAAGGTATGGTCATTATGAGTTCATGGTGGTACCGTTTGGATTGTCAAATGCACCGGCTATTTTCATGTGGTTAATGAATGGTGTTTTCCGAGAGTATTTGGACAAGTTTGCCATTGTCATTTTGGATGACATTCTTATATATTCCAAGTCAAAGGAAGAGCATGAACATCATTTGAGGATGGTGTTGCAAGTATTAAGGCAACATCAATTGTATGCCAAATTGAGCAAGTGCTCATTTTATCAAAAACAAATTCATTATTTGGGGCATATCATCTCAGAAGATGGGATAGAAGTGGACCCTGAGAAGGTAGAAGCCATTAGAGAATGGTTAGCACCAAAGAATGTGATAGAGGTCAGATCCTTCATGGGCCTTGCAGGTTACTACAAGAGATTCATTGGAGGATTCTCGAAGATAGCACACCCAATCACTTCCTTGCAAATCAAAGGTATGAAGTTTCATTGGATGACGGAATGTGAAAGGAGTTTCCAAAATTTGAAACAATCATTGACAAGTGCTCCAATACTAAGGATTGCAAACCCAAATGAACATTTCATTGTATGCACAAATCCATGTAATGAAGGACTCGGTGGAGTCCTCAGTCAAAATGGATTTGTGATATGTTATGAATCAAGGAAGTTGAAGGAGCATGAAAGAAATTATGTCACTCATGATTTGGAGTTGGCATCCATAGTGCATGCCCTGAGGAAATGGAGACACTATATCATGGGAAAGAGGTTTGAGCTAAGAATAGACCACAATGGTTTGAAATATTTATTTTATCAACCACATCTAAATGCTAGAAAAATCAAATGGTTAGAATTTCTAAGCGAATATAACTTTGATATAAATCATATCAAAGGGAAAGAAAACAAAGTGGTTGATGCACTCAGCAGGAGGGTGCATGAGCTTCATGCTACAACCATCAACATGTATCAGACTGATGTTAATAGAAAAATTATGGAGGCTGCAAATATAGATCTACAGTACAGAGAATTGGTAGCAATGCTACAGCAAGGTAAGACACCATAGAAGATGGATAATTATAAGTTGGGAGTAGATGGAATATTGTTGCACAAGAACATAATTTTTGTACCAAATGTCCAGGACTTGAAACATATAATTTTGCGTGAGATGCATAATGCTCCTTATGCAGGACACCCTAGATATCAGAAAACTATAACAGCGTTCAAGAGCCAATACTTTTGGCCAGGTATGAAGAGAGAAATTGCAGAATACATCACTAGGTGTATGGATTGCCAGAAAGTTAAAATAGAGCATAGGCACCCAACAGGATTGTTGCAACCTTTGCCCATTCCTGAATGGAAGTGGGAAGTGGTGACAATAGATTTTATTATGGGATTGCCCAGAACAGGTAAGCTACATGATTTGATTATGGTAGTGGTGGACAAGATTACAAAAGCTGTCCATTTTATTCCACTAAAAACTACACACAAAGCAGCTAATGTTGCTAATATTTTCATGAAGGAAGTAGCACGATTGCATGGAATTACTAAAATGATTGTGTCTAACAGAGATCCAAAATTCACCTCGAATTTCTAGAAAGGATTGTTCAAAGGATTCAGAATGAATCTAAACTTTAGTACAACTTATCATCCTGAGTCTGATGGACAGACAAAAGGAGTGAATAGGGTGATAAAAGATGTGTTGAGAATGTATGTGATGGAAAAACCATTGAAATGGGAAGACTACCTACACTTGGTATATTTCGCTTAGAACAATGGGTATCAGACATCATTAAAAATGTGCCCATTTGAAGCACTTTATGGCAGGAGGTGCAATACTCCAGTAAGATGGGATAATCCAGCCGATAGAATAGTAGTCGAGCTAGAATTGCTCAAGGAAATGGAAGATCAAATGTTAAAAAAATTAAGCAGAATTTGAAAGTTGCCCAAGACAAGCAAAAAAGTTATGCTGATAAAAAAAAAATCCACAAAGAATTCAAAGTGGGTGATCATGTTTTCCTGAAAGTGAAAGCTAACAGGAACTCCCTAAAGTTCGGAAGCTGCACCAAGTTAGTAGCCAGATTTTGTGGACCATTTGAAATCCTAGAGAGGATTGGTCCATTTGCTTATATGATTGCATTTCCTGCATCTATGTATGTTCATAATGTCTTCCATGTATCATTGCTAAAGAAATATATGCCCAGTGTTAATCATGTTATTGATTGGAATGCTATTTAGGTGGAGCAGGAAGGTTCTTTCCAAGTGCATCTGGTGCGCATCTTGGATCAAAAAATCAAACAACTCCGGAATGGAGCCATAGGGCTTGTAAAGGTCGAATGGACCTAGTATGGACCTGAAGAAGCTACTTGGGAGCATCAGGATGCAATGCGGGCAGAGTACCCGCATCTTTTTGAAGAATTTTGTAAATTTTGTTGTATATGGATACATGATGCATTGAGGACAATGCATAAATAAGGGGAGGGGATTGTAATATCCCTCGGCTGAACCCAAATGTAAATATAATCCAAGTATATTTAATCTAGTGAGTTGTTTAGACATCATTTTTGTAATACACCTTTCATGGCATGGTGCGCGCATATACTGTGCAGTAAAGGGATGTAATGTGCACATTTCTAAATACCGCATCCAGTAACTAAGGTGCGTGCAACCTTAAAGATAGAGGATACATCACACAGTAACAAAGTGGGGATGATATTAAGGTCAATGAACCTTTGTGTATATAATATGTGTTATAGGCTGGTGAGCCAGTATTATAAGCCGGAATGCTTATGTCTTGGAATTAGGTCATCGTCCCTAGAGGTCAACGGCCAATGTGCCTACTTTGTACATGACTCATGATTAATATAAAATACATCACTGTGCGCATACTGACCATGATAAAAGATATGGGGGACTGAACTTCACCAGTTAGGGTAAGGGAGGGCCAAAAGTCAAGGAATATTATATTAATATTTCCCAAAATATAAAGTATGGATAATTAGTTTATCCTAAGTTCTAAAGTTGGGGACAAGTGGACAAAAGTAACTTCCCATTTGACAAGTTTCAAGTAGGAGAAATGCATTCATATCGTGGGGAAACTTAGCCTAGAAGGGGGATTCAGAGATGGAGGTTACGAGCGGAAAACAGGGGGAAACCACCAAGGGAACATTTTTTGATAGAGAGTTCAGAGTGATTCCAAAAACAAACTTAGTTATCCAGTCAATGACTCCATGAGCATTTTCACTCATACATTCTGTTATCCTTGAGACAGCCATTTTGCCTTTCTGAAACCTGTTTTCCCATCCCTTTTGGTTGGTGTACCTGGTTATCTTTGAGCAGGATTGAAGAAGCGGATTGTCAGGCCCGTGAGCAGTTCTCTGGGCAAGAGAATTGTTGGGAATTGATTTTTTTTGGTGCTAAACTGTAGCTAGAGTGCTCTGAGACTTCCGGTCTGGCTTGTTACTGAAGCCCTGGAAGGGAAGTGGGGCAGTCGAGGGACTGTTGAGCAGAGAAGGGGCACACTTCCTTAGGTGGGACACACATGTGGGGAATGAGAGGCTGTAGGTTGTTAGTTGAGTGAGCACTTGAGACAGAGTCTTTCCTGTTGCCCATGAGCCTTAGCCTGGATAGGAATCCCTTACCTTGGGTGGAGTTCAGTTCCAGCTCGGGGGTGATTCACTATTGGGAGTGATGAACAATGTATTCTATGGCTGGGAGGTTCGTGGACGGTCTATAAGCAGTTGGTGACAGTCTTTCTAAGATAAGTACCAACTGTATGATAAATATATATGCTATTTTGTTATTTACATACCCATGTTAAGATTTTATCATATATGTGACTATGTTGCTTGTGTGCTTATGGGTAATTTCCTATAAATGAGGCATATCGGTAATTACTGTTATTTTAATATAAAATTTGTATGCTACAGAAAGTAATGATTTGTTTAAGTTCAGATGTAAAGCTTCCGCAAGTGTGTTGTATGTATATGTTTTAGTTGCATGTAGTCTAAAGAGTAAATTTAGGTGGCATTGCTTAGTTGACTACTGGGTATGCTACTATATGTTTTGTAGTAAGGGAATGAAAGACGTTCCCTAGAGTAGCATGTCCCAGCCTCATGGCTGGGAATGTTAGCGACTGGTGTCAAAGCATGAGTGGTTTCTCTGGAGTGGTGTACCCCGGCCTCAGGTTGGTCGAGGGGTTCGTTACATGATACTTAGGGTTTTTTTGGTGCGTTGTCTTAGCGTTGAACCTTTGGTATGCCCCTGTGCCAACACTTTGGCATAGAAGAATTAAAGTCAGTCATGAAGGATGAATTTGAAATGACTAATTTGTGGCTTATGTGATATTTTCTGGGAATAGAGGTGCAGTAGTCCAAAACTGATATATTTATCACACAGTCGAAGTATGCGCATGAAATATTGAAAAGATTCAATATGGTGAATTCAAAAGCAGCACCAACACCCAACATAACAAGATTGAAACTAAGCAAGGAAGGTAAAGGGTCCAAAGTCGATCCCACACTATTTAAAAGACTGGTAGGCAGTCTTATGTATCTCACAACGACAAGACTTGATATTATGTATGGAGTGAGCCTCATTTCAAGGTTCATGGAAACTCCAAAAGAATCACATTGGAAAGAAGGAAAGAGAATCTTGAGATATGTGAATGGAACAAAAGATTTTGGCATCAAGTACTCCACTTCAGAAAATTTCAAACAGTATGGATACACTGACATTGATTGTCGAGGCAACATTGATGACAATAAAAGTACCTTTGGGTACACATTTCATTTTGGAACATGTATGGTATCTTGGGCATCAAGGAAGCAACCCATAGTGACACTTGCTTCAGCAGAAGCAAAGTACGTCACAACTTCAAGTGCAACTTGTCAAGCAGTATGGATGAGAAGAATGTTAAAATATTTTTTGCAGGAACAACATGAACCAACAACATTTTTCTGTGATAACAATTCAACCATCATGTTATCAAAGAACCATGTGTTTCACAAGAAAACTAAGCACATAGATACAAGGTATCATTTTATCAGATAATTGGTGAATAACAAAGAGATTTGTTTAGAGTTTTGCAGGTCAAAAGAACAAGTCGCAGACATTTTCATAAAGGCTCTAGCAAGAGATGCATTTCAGCATCTGTGCAGTAACAAATGAGTGACATAAAATTGTAAACTCAATTTTTGATGTAATTTTCTTTTGTAATCCCACCAACTTATAATTAAGGGGGAGTGTTGGAAGTTGTAATTACATGTCAGTGAGATCTTCACATCTCTGCCAATTTTTCTATCAGTCATTTTTTCAGCAGTCTATCAGTCAGTCGGAATAGTCACTCAGACAGCTTGACAGTCTATAAGTGAAAAGTTACATGTTTACTCAAAATTCAGTCAGCGAGTAGTGAAGCTATAAATGGATCTGATCTCTATCTTCTCGAGTTCAGTTAAGTGGTTGAAGACTCAGTCGAATTAATGACAATCTTTAATGTTGAGTCAGTCTTAGCTTCTGTAGGAAGTCTCAGTTGGAGTTATATAAGTCTGAGTCTCTTAGTTCACAGTATGATGCATAATAGATGTGGGATGATAGATGCACAACATAGAGGTAGAAAGAACAGTAGAGAACCAGAAGCAATTGAGGAGTTGAAGAAGTCTGAGCACAGGCTCTGTGTCTGTAAATTTAGCAAAAGAAATCGTTTGAGCCAAAGCTCATCTAGTCATTGTATTTTGTAATCGTGCGCAATGCACCCAAGTTCATTAATATAAATCATTTTGATTATTGACAAGTTTATGTCTTATTTCTGAGTTGTTGTGCTAAGCATAGCACTATGTTATTCCTCATTCATAAATCATTTCATTAAGTGTGTGTATTCACAATGCATAGCAAACTGAGCAGTCTGTGCAATATGCAGTAGTCTTCAGAACTCTGTCGTGTAGCCTATTTGGTGCACAATATTTGAAACTTTGTTATGCAGAGTAGACTGCGTGGGGAATCGCATCGTCTATTCCCTTCATATGGAACTCACAGAAAACTAGTGCTCCAAAGCCTTAAAAACATATAAACTATAATCCTCAAATGGAAACCTGGCCAAAATAACTGCTATATGTAGGGCTCTTATGGGAACCTTCCCGAGGTATGTTGCTATTAAAATTATAGAAAACATGGGTTCCAAAGGCCTAAAAAGACAAACTATAGTCCTTACATGGAACCCACCTATCTGATGCATGAAGGTGTCTTATGTTCCATAGCAAGAAAACCATAGAATGATGATTTGCAACTTGTTTCAACTATGAGTGGTTCAAAACATAAATACATCAATGACATAAATTATTAGTTTTAAGATTTGTACATGTCCAAGAACAAAACCTCAAATTGTTGCACTATGCAGGTGTTTATGAATCACAAGATCAAAGTCAATACCTTAACATCCCAACGTGATTGATGTAACCTATAAGTCCAAGTGGAAATACAAACATTATCCCTGAATGAATACACTTACGTGATTCTGAGAACAAAGCCTAAAAATCTTGTAAATCAAATACAAAGCAAGCCACCAATGATGCAACTACTCTTATATTCTATGAACAAAGCCTAAAATTCTTGTAAATTAAATACAAAGCAAGTCACTGGCAATGCTACTACTCTTATAAACATACATAAAGGAGAGGCAGGACTACATACATAGAGATGAACGTCTATTAAATCCTTGATTCTCTCGGCCTAATTAAACTAAAATGTCCATTCTGGTGGCATCTTAGCCAATGTAAGTTTCATCCTTCCCTGGCAGTTCCCTTCATGAGAAGCTGGGTCCACCAAAGCAGATGGTACAATAATTCCTCCTATGTAACCATGAAGTGTCACTTTATGAAAAAACATGCCTAGTGCAAAACCAGAGTTAATGCATACAGAGAAAAACATCACTCTATACTGGAGTTAATGCATACAGGGAAAAACAACACTCTATTTATTGGCCTTTCTCTCTCCTGCACTCTGTTTTTCATTGGGATTGCATTCATCTTTATTAATATCATCATCATCCTCTTCTTCAAAATCAAGGAGACCGAGACAAGCTACATCTTTTGCGCAGTCAATATTCTCTACCTCACATTTTAAGATTCCTTCTTCGTCATCAACATTATTTTCTTTTCCCACTGTTAAAACCACCCGAAGTAGAAGAAATCCCTAAATCCCTACTCTCCAACTTGATGAAATCCTGAATGGAAGCCAACATCCTTTGCAATTGGTCCTCTTCAGAATCAAGTTCTTTTGTTTCACAAACCCTATTTCTCCATAATCACCGCTCTTCTCTTTCTAGATCCCTAATCTTGCGACAAGGGAATCAAACCCCCTAAAGTCCCTATGGCACGGACAAACCCCAATTTTTCTGTAATTACAATGTTTTCAACATTTGAAGGTGTTTTCAACGCTGACAATGTGAATGCAAGTTGTTACCCTAAATTTAAAAAAACAATAAAAAAAGATTGACACATTTATAAGACTAAGCAATGTAAGTCTCAGAAACAATTTGAAAAAATAAATACTCTTCAACATTGAAACCTAAAAAGAAGGAAATAAAATTTATTTGATACATCCTGAAATTTCAATTTAAAACAAAATGCTAGCAACCGAGCTGCAATGAAATTCCAATGTCAAAACACAATACAAGCAACCCAAACAAAATGAAATTGACATTCTTTAGAAAATATAAATGGATCAATATTGTTGGCACTATTATTATGTTTTCTCTTTGACACATATATTATATTAATAGGTTTTCTCATAGATATTTTAATAAATTGAATATAATTGAATGTTTAGAACATCTAAATAAAATTTAAATATGATAAACACTTACACTTGTTTGGATCCTGTTGGAAGAGTTCATTTCTATCTACCACCATAATTTCTACTGAATTCCAGGCAATTCCTCCACCAACATATTCACCGAAGCTGTGAGAACTCTTTGGACTCTCGAGAGCCTTCCATGGCCTATATAAATACGAGGCAGATGTATTTGTTGTATTCATTGAGCAATAAGAATTTTTCTGTGTTAATTTATGTGTTCTTCCTTTGCTTCTGCCCACTTCATCGTGGTATCAGAGTGAGGTGAAAAGTGAGAGTTGGAGAATTTTTAAGTTTTGTAAGGTTGAGGACCGTAACAGTCCCATGAGAGAAGAAGCAAGTCGCCCAGCGTGAAGATCGGCTTGCATTTTGTGTTAAGGTGCTCCCGGTCAAGTGGCAAAGTTCTGGTAGAGTCTGAGTTGTGGGAGGAGATCGTTGTATCTCTCCACCAGGAGTGTCCGCAAATAGAGAAGGAACGAGAGACCATTTCCGGCGAGCATTCTAGAAGCAGACTGCAGCCCCAGAAGCTGCCACTAGTGCCCAGTCGTCACTGAGAGGGCCCAGTTTCCCAGTCGACGCTGAGAGAAGATCTGCCTCTGAGGATCCTAAGAGGAGAGTCCTTGTCGCTAAGAAAAGTGTTTCTGCAATTCTAGAAGAGTCGCGCAGCGGAAGCGTGGTGCTCTGAAATTTTGCAGGAGCCGACACTTCTATATTCCCGTTCGCCCTAGTTCGAGTTATTAGAGCAGACGACAGAGGTAGCCTGATTTTATTAGAGCAGACGACAGAGGTATACTCTTAGTCGCATATTGACAGAGATATAGAGCATTCACCGATTTGAATTCAAAGAGACAAAGCATTTGCAGGAGTTTGACAAGTTCACTGATAGACGCAATAAGAGGGACGTGGACTGGTTTTTAAACAAGAAAAAAACAAACGGGGTGATTGAAGACAGAGAGCTGGGAAGGAAGAAATTCCAAGAAGATTTGTAAAGAGCACTCAACCTTTTTTTACTATAAACTCTTGTCTATTTTGCTGAAAGGTTTTTTGGGGATTGATTTTTTTTTAAAAGAGAATGGCATCAGGCATGTATCAACAACTTAGGTTTTTTGGGGACTGATTTTTTTAAAAGAGAATGGCATCAGGCATGTATTTACAATTTATGATTCCAACATTTTTTGGGAAAAATTATGATAATTGGACATTTAAAATGAAATTAGCATTAGATTTATATGAGTTATTTAATATAGTAATGAATGGTTATATTGAGCCACAAGATGAGTCTATTTTTAGCGTTGATGAAAAGAAAAATCTTGATGAAAATAGGCAAAATAATAAAAGGGCTTTGCAGATAATTGGAGAAGCGTTGGACGATTCAGTTGTTGCAAGGATTAAACCATCCACTACAACCAAGCAAGCATGGTACATTCTAGAGACAACATATTAAGGCACTAGTAAGATAAAAATTGTCAAACTCCAAGCACTTAGAAGAGAATTTGAAAACTTGCAAATGAAAGATTCTTATTCAATAGATCCATTTACATATCGTGTTACAGATTTGGTTAATCAAATAAGACAAAATGGTGATGAGCTAGCACATGAGAATGTTGTAGAAAAGGTTTTCATAAGTTTGCCTAGAAAATTTGATGCAATAGTTGTAGTAATTAAAGAATCTAAAGATTTGACTACATATTCTATGGATGAGTTGGTTGGCTCCTTGAAAAATTATGAAGACAGGTTGAACAGGAATGACAATATCTCATTGGATCATGCATTCAAAACACAAATGAAATTTGGCAGAGGTAGAGGAAGAGGAAATCCAGGATTTAGAGGAAGAGGAAGAGGAAGAAATAATTTTCAAAGAGAAGAAAGAAAGAATCAAGACCCAGGGGGAAGGAGAAATCAAAATTTCAACTCAAGGGAAAGCAATAACAATCAGGCATCACAAAGGTATGACAAATCAAAGATTCAATGTTATTACTGCAATAAGTATGTTCACTTCGCAAATGAATGCCAAAAGAAACAAACAGATATGAGAAAGCATAATGCAAATTTCTCTGAGAATAGTTATGAGACATTGTTTATTACATGTGATGTAGCTCAAGAAAATGAAAGTAATATTTGGTTTCTTGATAGTGGTTGTAGTAACCATATGTCTGGAAATAAAGGGCTGTTTGAGGATTTGGATACATTAGTTAAAGCACAAATTAAATTGGGTAATGAAAACACTGTAGAAGTCATGGGAAAAGGTACAATTAATGTAATAACAAAGGCTGGAAAGAAAACTATTGTTGATGTTTATTTTGTACCTGGTTTGAAGCATAATCTCATAATTGTGGGACAACTTACTCAAAATGGTTATAGAGTTGCTTTTGAGAATAATGTATGCACTATACTTGATATTCCTCCTAGAAAAATGGTTATTGCAAAGATTAAAATAACAAGCAACAAAATGTTCCCACTTCACATGAAAAGTGAAATGATGGAGAAGATTGGAGCAAGTTTCAAGGCATTAAGTCAAGATCAAGCATGGATATGGCACTTGAGGTATGGCCATCTAAACGTCAAAGGATTCTGTTTATTGCAAAGAAATGAAATGGTAAGAGGTTTACCACCTATTCAAGCACCAATCAGTTCATGTGAAAGTTGTATTTTGGGCAAGCAATATAGGAAAAGATTTCAAAAAGAAATGTCATATAGAGCTTGGGCACCTTTAGAAATTGTGCATACAGATTTATGTGGTCCAATGCAAACACCATCATTAGGGGGGAGCATATATTTTCTAACAATCATTGATGATTATAGTAGAAAAACATGGGTTTATTTCCTCAAACACAAATCTGAAACATTTGACAAGTTTAAGGAATTCAAGGCATTGGTTGAGAAACAGAGTGGCCTATCCATTAAGATATTGAGATCAGATAGAGGAGAAGAATACAAGTCAAACTATTTTTTGGAGTATTGCAGGTATCATGGAATAAAGAAGCAGTTCACTACAAGCTATACACCTCAACAGAATGGTGTTGCAGAACAAAAGAATTGTACAATAATGGAGATGACAAGAAGCATGTTGCAAGGCAAGAATCTATCTAATGAATATTGGGATGAAGTAGTAGCTTGTGCAGTTTATATATTGAACATGAGTCGAACAAAGATTGTGAGGGACATTATTACTCAACAAGCATGGAGTGGTAAACATCATAGTGTTTCTCATTTTAAAGTATTTGGTTGCATTGCATATGCACATGTTCCTAAACAAACAAGGAGTAAATTGGATGATAAAAGTGAAAAATGCATTTTTGTTGGTTATGATGAACAATCTAACGCATATAATTTTTTTAATCTTATAACCAAGAAAGTAATTGTAAGTAGAGATGTTTTATTCAAAGAGGAAGAATCATATGATGGAAATATAGACAAGACAATTACATGTACATGAATACTATATGAAGAACAAATAGAAAAAGGTCAAGGAGAACAATCAAATGAGAAAGGAGGAATACCATCAAGAAATCCACAAGAAGAAAAATCACAAAGGCAAGTTGAGCAAGGAGAAACATCAAGTCCACAAGTAAGTTATAACTCAAATCCTACACTTGAATCATTAAGAGCAAGATTAAGAGGCAAAAAGACTATAAGCTTGCAAGAAATATATGATCAAGGAGATAGGATAGATTTGTAATCCAATTTTGCTCTATTTACTCAAGATCCTATATATTTTGAGGATGCAATTAAGGAAGAACATTGGATTAATGCAATGAATGAAGAAATAGAAACTATTAAAAAAAATGATAGATGGGATCTAGTTGATTTACCTAGGGAGAAAGAATGCATAGGTGTGAAATGGGTTTATAAAACTAAATATAAGGCAAATGGAGAAGTTGACAAATGCAAGGCAAGATTAGTAGCTAAATGATTTGCACAAGAATATGGAGTTGATTACAATGAAACATTTGTGCCCGTAGCAAGACTTGACACAATTAGGATGGTACTAGCTATTGCAGCTCAACACAATTGGAAATTTTATCAAATGGATGTCAAATCAGCCTTCTTGAATGGATATTTAGAAGAAGAAGTCTATGTGCAACAACCACCACGATATGAAGTAAAAGGACAAGAAGAAAAGGTTTACAGGTTGAAGAAGACACTTTATGGATTGAAGCAAGCACCAAGAGCTTGGTATAGAAGGATAGATTCATACATGGTAAAAAAGGAATTCATAAGAAGCACTAGTGAGCCTACACTATACACCAAATTCAATGAACAAGGTCAGATCTTGATTGTTTTCCTATATGTTGATGATTTGATCTATACAATTAATCTCTCTATTAATATGTTTAAATCAGCAATGAAGAAGGAATTTGAGATGACAGACTTGGGGTTAATGAAATATTTTCTTGGCATTGAAGTCACACAAAATGATAAGGGAATTTTCATTTGTCAAAGTAAATATGCAAAGATGTTTTAAAAAGGTTTAGAATGATAAATTGCAGTCCAGTTTCTACATCTGTGGAAATTGGCACAAAACTAAGTAGAGAACAAAATGAGATGGATTTTGATTCAACCATATTCAGAAAATCGATTGGAAGCTTGATGCATCTCACAACAACTAGGCCATATATAATGTATGGAGTCAGTTTGATTTCTAGATTCAGGGACACACCAAAGACTTCACATTGGAAAGCATGAAAAAGGTTATTAAGATACATTGCAGGAACTATGAATCATGGCATATTGTATTCTACTTCAAATAATTTGCAGTTGGTTGGATACACAGATTGTGATTTTGTAGGGAGTATTGATGACAGAAAGAGCACATATGGATATGCATTTCATCTTGGAACAGGAGTTGTGGCATGGGCATCAAAGAAACAACCAATAGTGACAATCTCTTCAGCAGAAGTAGAGTATGTAGCAGGAACATCAACAACATGTCAAGCAGTTTAGATGCGAATAATATTGAAGGATCTAATGCATAATCAAGAGGAGTCTACTACAATCTATTGTGACAACAAGTCCACCATTGCACTATCAAAGAATTATGTTTTTGACAAGAGGACAAAGAATATTGACACTAGATATCACTTTGTTTGGGAACTTGTCAACAATGGAAAGAACTCATCCTATAACATTGCAGATCAAAGGAGCAACTTGCAGACATATTTACAAAGGCTTTAGAACAAGACCAATTTGAGTATTTGACAGAAGCATTGATAATTGTAAATATTGTTGTAATTAGTAGAAATTAGGGGGGAGTGTTGGAAGAGTTAATTTCTACCTACCACCATAACTTCCACTGACTTCCAGTGCCTCCACCAACATAGTCACCGACACTCCGAGAACTCTCTAAACTCTCGAGATCCTTCCATGGTCTCTATAAATGTGAGTTTGTGCAATACCGGTATCACCAAGCAGAGAGAATGTGAGTTTGTGCGATACCGGTATCACCAAGCAGAGAGAATGTGAGTTTGTGCAGAGAAAATGTAAGAGTGATGGGAGAGAAGATAATTTTAGTAGTGTGCAGAGAGAATTGCAAAGAGAATTTAAGAGGTATGAGGCCACTGTAAAATACAGTGGATTGTCTTGACTTGACGGCCAACCACGTGGAAGTCTTCAGAGGCAGCTGGAAGAAGGTGTGAGGCCGCTGGAAAAGAAGGTGGATTGTCTTCGACTTGACGACCAAAGACATGGAAGTCTACTGAGGCGGCTGGAAGAATTTAAGAGTGGTGGAAGTCTACTAGGCGGCTGGAGGATTTTAAGAGTGGTGTAAGGCCCCTGGATGTGTTGTATTTTTGAATAATATCCTACATAAATGTTTTCACTCCTATACCCTAAGTAATTGGATGATTGACTTGGTTTAATTGGTCTCTTTCAATATGCTATATTTTAGGGATATGTCTTGCATCTTTAAATAATAAACATTCTAATTCCTCTATCCTCACAATGTTTGCTTTGTCTCTTTGAATATATTTTGATTTAGGAATATGTTTTGTATCTTTGAATAATAGATATTTTCGTTGTTGTGTTGTATATGGATGGATGATTGACTTGACTTCTCTCTTTCAAGATACTTTGATTTATGGATGTATGATTTGGATTGGATCAATATATTATTTGTCATCTATCTATATGTTTTTAGAGTGAAAAAAATTAGAGGAATCAACTTACATGGTCATTTTAGTAGCAGGTTCCAGTTTGGAAAATTGTGGTCCACAACTTTCAGAAGCCATTTTAAGGCATTAAATGCAATTTTCTAGGGTTTTGGTGTTCAAAACTTATAGCCACCCCCTTGATAGTGTTCTAAACTCTGAAACCTATCCAACAGTGCAAATTGTGTGTCAACCAAAGCTCATATGAAAAAGTTATGTCTCCCACGAGTTGACCTACCATGTTGACCACCATGGTATGAGAGGATGCCATGTCATTCCCCGTTACTCATGCATATGGGGCTAGCCACATATGTAATTTCAAGAATATTATTGAAGTTTCAAAACCTTATCATATTTTAGGGTTGAGAAAGTCAAAAACCTACTCCTAGATGGCTATCGGGATCTGTTAAATACCGAACTACTAGGAGGAGAAGGGATTCCATTCTATGATGAACCACTAGGAGGAGAAGGGGTTCCATTCTATGTTATTGTATTTTGTTTCTATAGTAGAGAAAAACAACTTCGAGTGGGAAAATTATGGAGCGTAACAAAAGGGGTTAATGTACTATAGCATCCTAATAGGTCAAAGGTCTTAGGTCACTCTATAGAGAGTGCCTTCTCCTTTCTACTTCCATTACTTCCATACCAGAAAAGAGAGCAGAGCAACCTCACCTTGTAGTTGGGTTTTCTCCTGTAAGGGTCTCCCAAAAAAACTCTTTTTGTTGTTTTGTAGATGGTGCGTGAATGTAGTTTACTAAACTCTCTATTTTCCACATTTTATCTATTTCATGCATAAGAAATTATCTAGGTGGATATCGGTGGTCACCCACCTATTCCAACTGGCTCACATGAAGTTTTGATTTTGGCAATTATTTTCCTAGTTTTCACGTCCTAAACTTCCGGGGTTGTTCTGAGGCCCTAAACAACATTTTTTACGCTTGCCACAATCACATTCTTGGTAAAGTTAGAGTGTGACAACATACTGTGTATTCCTCGGATAGACCTTTCCAATAGGATATTGTGTGCCTAAAACAAAGATCATATGCAAAAGTTATGACCCCGGGAAGTTGATGTACCAACTTACCTCAACAGGGCCCACATGACTTTTGGCGCTTCATCTCCTAGGGTTAGGATTTTGGATGTATATGGTTTTGGCATTCATGTTTATTGTAAAAAGGATTTTGGAGCCTCATTGTACTCATCTTCTTTCGAATGAGTGCAACCGTCACATCTCTTATCAGAGATAAACCACCACCATTCTAGAAAACTTGTTTTCAGTCTGCATTTTACAGTTCCAACATATTTCTTTATTGAATAGAATCCATTTTTATTGTATCTATGTATTGATCATTGTGTCTATTTGTTAATAACATTAATAATATGTGTTCATTTTGTTATTCTCATAAAATATGGATCGGTGGTTTCAGAGCGGTCTGCTCCTTATCGTTCTTAGTGCATGGTGCATGTCCCCGATGAGGTCAGGGTACAAAGAGTTGGGTCTCGAGCTTGTTTCTCTTGAGGACAAGAGCTCTTGCATGCCCAAGTGACCTTCTATGGTGGGAGAAAAGAAAAACAACATCACATGATATCCTTTCCAACTGTTGCTCGAGGAAGCCCTCGCGCAACAGAGGAACGGGGTGATGGATAGTGTTGGGCAAATCCTTCGATGACTACCAAAACACAACACATATTCTTCAAGCAAAGGCATTGCGCCCTTCAAGGTACATATCAAATTTGATATTCCAAATGGTTGAATCTACTAGAAGGGTATTTTTTTTTCTATAACTTTTCCAATAGAGAAAAGATTACTTTTGCACTCCTCAAAGCCATCCCTCATGTCAAAGTTTAGTGGGAGACTTTCTATGAGCAAAAGGCAATAGAGTAACCCTCATTATTTACAGTTGCACTCACCTCAGAGTCCTTCAGGGATACCATTAAGGAACAATACTACCATGTTGGAAGTTATGACGACCTGTATACAAAATGGACCACACTGCGGTAGGAAAGGGACCAAGTAGTGCTAGATTTCATAAATATCTTCCATACCTTGTGCACCAACCTGGGTATCAAAGATTCTAAGTGACATCTAGTGCTCAATTACTACATTTGTCTACATAGATACATCCAAGCATAAATGGAGTTTCTGTACATCTCATCCTTGGGCGCAACCTATCGATATGTCGTCAAAATCGAGCAGAAAATTAAACAAAAGACACGATAGTTTGGGTCTAGGAAGCCCTCAAAGCAGAAGTAGAGCAAGGGAAGCCCCAACCCATAGAACAAAGGGTAGAGAAAAGAGGGACAACCTCAGGATAACCAGTCTAAGCCGTAAACAAAGAAGGACAATGGAAAGATATCGAGAAGTTGTGCGACTTCCATAAGAGCCCCTGGCATAACAATGCTAATTGCCGCTCAAAACAGTCATTGGTGTATGGGGTGAAAGACTTTGAATCAGATGCGGGTTACAACTCTAAGTTAGAACTAGAAAAGGAGAGACCAATCATTGACGTGGAACCTAGTGCCACTATTTCTACCACCAAAATCCAGCTTGGTGAACCTAACAAGCTAGAGGAAGGCAAGCACCTCTTTCATTCACAGATGTGGGTGAAAGGCACCCCGTTGCACTTCATCGTTGATAGTGGTAGCCAGAAGAACCTCATCTCATCGAATTTAATCAAGTGGTTTCCCCTGCCAATTGGCCATACCGATAATGCCGCACCTGCAGCCCTACACCATCAGATGGCTCCACCAAGGAATTGATCTTCGTGTCATCCAACAGTGTCGCCTGTCCTACGGCATCAAGCCCTTCAAAGATGAGGCATTGTGTGATGTTGCTCCCCTTGAAGTTTGTGATGTTCTTTTGGGTCAACCTTATTTATGGAAATGTCATGTTGTATATGAGTCTAGACCTCGTAGTGTTATTATTACTTTGGACAAAAATTGTACAAGATACTTGAGGTAGTACCACCTAGTGCCATTTCCTTGATCTCTACTGAGCAATGTAGGAAGGTCATCTCTCATACCAGGAAGTTTTTCTTCTTCATGATTCACTCTAAGAGTGAGAAAAAGGTTGCAACCACATCCATGTCCTCCACGACCGACCTCTCCACACAACAGAAGCAAGTGGATAAGGTTGTGGAAGAATACAAAGACATATTCTCCTCACCTACTAGAGTACCTTTGCATTGTCAGGTCAAGCATTCCATTGATCTAACCCCTGGCACACCACTACCTAATGGGCCAGTTTATCCCCACTCTTTGTTAGAAAATGAGGAGATCAAGCCTCAGATTCAAGAACTTCTCCAAAAGGGGCACATCTTACCCAACTCATCACCTTGGGGAATCCCAATCATGCTTGTGCAGAAGAAAGACGGGACTTGGTGGCTCTGCATTAATTACCAGGCCCTAAATAAAATCACATTCAGGAACCGGTGTCTGATTCCCCGAATTGATGATCTCCTTGATCAACTCAAGGGGGGGGAATACTTCAGTAAGAATGATCTGAAGTCTAGCTACCATCAAGTCCCAATATAGAAAACAAATGTATGGAAGACTTCCTTCAAGTCAAAACAAGGTCGTTTTGAATGGATGGTCATGCCCTTTGGCTTGATGAATGCCCCAACAACTTTCATGAGGAGGATGGATGATAATATTGTAGCCTTTCACCAATTATTTTTTGGTGGTGTATGTAGATAGAATTCTCTGTTGTAGGAAAATCCGCCTGCGGACAAGTAGATCGACCTCTAGAGCTTGACCTTAACCCTAGACAAAAAAATGCTTAACGTGGACACTGAATTTCTTTCAAATCTATCTAAACTAACACATGAGAAGGAAGGATGATAGAAGTACCTTTTTATCGACGTTTGTCCCTGCACACTCCGAGTTGCGCTCCAATCCTTTGCTCCTCGCTGCGTTCTGCAGGCAAAACAAGATACGACTACTTCCTACTCTATTGATATTAGCTTGAAAATAGATCTACCATTAAATGATAAGTTCATGTAACATTAGACACAAACTAGAAAGAAACAGGCCAAGCGTGTCATATTAATGAGAATAACAACAGTAGTACTTACAATCGTAGATGCGAATGCGACAGCTTCGTCAAATCCTCTTCGTCTAACCCTTGCCTGAAAGATCCACGATCTGGATAACAACAGCTTCACTGATCAATCTCCTTTGGCTGACTATAAGTTTCCTCCAAGATCATAAGTTTCACCTATCCAATTCTTCCCCCTTTCCACCATCATAGAGCCTTCTTATATAGGTTGGGAGGAGCCTAACCTCTTGAGTTATGTTTAGAACCAGTTGGGAACCTTCTCCTTAGATTAAGGATTTGTTGATGAAAACAAGAATTTGAGCACAACAGCCTCCTAATCTCGAATGTTCCTTCCCTTATTCTTCTCAACGGGTTAACAACTGACTCAGATTAGGGAGCGCTCCTTCAGAAGGGTTCTCAGAGCGTTGTAGCGCTCCTTGGCAGGCCTTAGGGAAGCGTCAGCGCTCTTAAGATGAGCAACGATCCTCCAAAAGGGTCTAGGGAGCATTATAATGCTCCCTAAGACATTATAGGGGAGCGCCAGCGCTTCTGCAGCTGCATTAGGGGAGCGTTCCCTCTCCAAAACTCAGTTTCAGAGCTCCTTTTAGGTGTTAAGATTCTTTTGATTCCAGTGAACCAGTTCTCTTCCTTCAAATGAGTCATGTGATGTGCCATAAGTGCTTCCTTAGTGTCGTTATCACGGCATCATGTCTAAACATTGTTTGCGACACTAGTGATCAACTTGCGACACTTTGCGAAAGCTGGCGGGAAGATGCGACACTTACGACGATTGATAGGGTTAATGCGACACTTATCCATCTGAACAATTTTGACGTGTAACAAAATTCCCCCCAAAGTATGAAGTCAGAAGATGCAAACTGATGACTGAAATGCTTTGTAGATGTTCAAGCAAGGGTATAGACTCGGAGAACCTGAGGAAAGATGCACACAAACATCCAACAAATATCATGACAAGTTTCAAAACCCAAGGCAGGCATACCTATGCTTGGATGATCAAGATTTGAGATATGGCCGCCATTAAATACACTGCGGATCCATAATTGTATTGATAAAAAGGTATAGCCACCAAAAATACACTGTGGATCTATAATCTAATGACATGAACTGATCGTAGCCACGAAGAATACACAGTGCATCTACGAGATGACAAGACATAGCCACGACCAATACAAAGTGGATCTATGTAACAATGTATGTGTTCTTAGTCCAGAACTCCTTCGCAACTTGGGCGAAACATATATCAAGGTGAATCATTCAACCCAGGGTCTTCTTACCAATCCCAACATGGTACGAATCTGACCATGTGAATAGATGTCTTGATGTCGAACATGGCGGAAACCACTTGATTACCGGTCAATGAGGTAAACCATTAACAAGTGCGAGGGAGATCACCATTAATGTCAATGATTCCCAAGGTACCTTAGTACATTCCACCGAACGTGAATAGATGAGCTGAAGTCGAACATTCATGGAATCATTCGATCAGAGGTCAATGATGTAAACCCACTGTCGAATGTGAGGAGGCCTGCCATTGAGGCATGCAGGTCCCAAAGTACTAAATGGTTTCTAATTCTAATTCCTAGATAATGTGTTGAATTCGACAGGAATAGACTCATCGAGGGAGGGCCTTGATGTATCCCCCATCAACGACATGAAATGGACACAAAGATGTAATTGGTAGATCAAAAGAACATGGACTAACACGGGTTGTGAGACAAGATATTTGGGATGGTTGACTCTTGAGGTGGATACTTCCCTTGAACACTGAGGCACAACAGCGAAACATGACATGGACCAAAACTATGCAGTGGGTACCGTG
>JZKD02S0215876.1:228292-311180 GCA_000966675.3 Picea glauca
CACATACATGAGGTGTATAGTTGATGATGTTGGTACATATTGATGAGTCATATTTGATGAGTAGTTGACACATGATTGGTACATAATTGGTACATGGTTGGATGCACTTGTTTATAGTACAGGTTGATTACAGGTTGGTGCATGGTTGATACACTTGTTTATGGTACGGGTTGATTACAGGTTGAGGTACAGGTTGATGCATGGTTGATGCATGGTTCATATTTATTGGTATAGGTTTACAATGGTATATCTCACAATGATAGTGTGACAATGGTTCCATCATTCTACTTCTACTTTAGGGTGGTAGGATGGGGAAACGACAAGTGGTTGTAGCCACCTTCTGGTTGTAGCCGAAGAACATTGGGGGTTGTAGCCTCCTTCTAGTTGTAGCCAGAGAATTGGGGAGTTGAAGCTTCCCTCAGGTTGTAGCCTGAGAAACTAGGGGGTTCGAGTCTCCTTCCAGTTGCAGCTGGAAAACAAAGGAAGTTGGTTCTTCCAATGAATTTAATTCTTCAAGACATATAAGAAAAATAATTCTGTGGTTTTCTCCCGATTTGGGTTTCCACGTAAAACAATGGTGTACTATGTATGTGTGTGATTGTTTATTTCTTACTGCTCATTATTGGATAATAATTCTACATTGAGATAACATTTGAAGAAAAAGGATTATAATTACACTATTACTAATTCATGCCCCCTCTCAGTAATCCAATAGACGTTGGGCCCCTTCTTGGAACGTTAGGCCTCCAAAGTGAAATGTTAGGGCTCAAAACTCCTCAGAAACAACCACACATGCCAACCAAGTTGTCCTCATGCCTAAAACCTGAACTTGATGATGTGAAGGCTTAGAATGATGATTCCAGGGGCCTTCAAGGGCTAACGTCATGGTGGGAGGGCAAGACCCCCCTGGGTCTAGGCCTTTCAAAGTGCCTTTGGTGGAACATCCTCCCTTTTTTATGGTTCAAGCCTCTGGTATCCCTTTGCCTCTCGCTGGGGTCTCAACATCCATCAGATGGGATTTTATCCCAATGGAGGTCCGAGCTAATCAGCTCCCCATACATACCTGTCCATCGGGCAAGGTCCTGCATCAATAAAAACTATTTCCTCCATGGGCTCATAAGTCACAGGAATCATATAAATTTCAATCACATCTAATAATTAAGTTACACAAACAAGTCCATCAAACACCCCTTTACCTAGACAAATGCTCAAAGACGTTATGCAATTTAACAAGACAAGTTTGGAGAGGGTCTCAAAATTTCCTATTGGGATAATCCTTGATGCAGGAGCATCGCCAGAAGCCAAGTGAGAGGGAAGGCAGAATCCAACTGGGAAAAGCACAACACACATTTTCCATGTTTTGAAATGTTTTTGAAAGGTTAAGAAGCAAATATTATTGTAGTAGCTAGAAGTGTACTTGCATTTATATCTGGTTGTTGTAAACAGATCTTGAGGGATTTTTTCTCATTTGTCAATGTAAAAAGAATTTAAGCCCAGTTAATGAAAGTAGGTAGTTTTGAATTCATAGATTAGATAGTTAGAGCATAGGAGGGAGAATGGATATAGACACCCTCGCCTTTGTATCATAGTAGTTGTTGTTGTATCATTAGCATAGAATAGAAGAAAAGAGCTATAGCAGAGAGCTGTAGAGAAGAACCTATGTACAAAAGAAATTGAGTTAATATATGAAGCTTTGACTCAACTTTCATGGTGTTATGATGCTCACTATTTACATATGTTGAATGGTATGCTTACAGTTGTTTTATTATTTCTTTTATGCATTTGTTATGATGCTATGTTGTGTGTTGAATGTATGAAGTCTGAGAGAGAAAGAGAATGAGTTTCAATTATTTTTTTTCCTGAGAGAAATTCCTACAAGGAGTGCAGTGAAACATCTACAAGGTGTGCGTCGAAAAGGGTTCTGATTTTTATCTCAGAAAGTTGAGGAGGGATACCATTGTTTTCATTCCAGTAGAAGTGCAGGTGAAGCACAGAAGCCATGCAAGGTGTACGCAG
This sequence comes from Picea glauca, assembly GCA_000966675.3. Taxonomy (NCBI): domain Eukaryota; kingdom Viridiplantae; phylum Streptophyta; class Pinopsida; order Pinales; family Pinaceae; genus Picea; species Picea glauca. The sequence continues at coordinate 230,309 of JZKD02S0215876.1, forward strand.
GCTAGTTGAGGCCTTGGAACTTATCAACTAAGGTTGAAAGGTTGAAGGACTGGTGTTGTAGAAAGTGCACAGAGTCGAGAAATCAAATAAGTGGGAGTTATTTGAAATTTTTCCACAAGGAGTGCGAGAAGGAAACCCTTTTGGGAGCCTTGAGTTTGGAAGTGAAAGATCAGGAGGGATAACACCTTTTAACACTTCAAAGGAAGGCATAAATCGAACCACTTCAAAGGGAGATGAGGGTCGAAGTCATCCAACAAAAGTAAATTTAAGAAGGGAGATCACCAATTCGTCTCGCAAAAGTCATAGAGGAGTGAATCGAATGGTCGAAATTCTTCGTGGAGAACTCGTGAAATCGTGAGGACCGTAGGATCTAGAAGAATTACAGGGTGGATAAGGGTTGGACAAACCCATTTCGTTGGTGTCAAGGATCAACAAGGACCATCGATCGTGGTTAGTTTGGGCCATCAGATCATTTCATGAACTCAAGGTCCATGAGGTTGGAGGTGGAAGACCAAACTCTTGGAGTCCCGAAGTCCTGAGTTGCGAGAAGCAGAGGAAGAGATCCAGACTGTTGGATCCAAGACGTGGGAGGACCGTCAGATATGAACCTTCGTGGTTATCGCATATCATGAGTTCATAGGATAGACCAAATCCTTTGGTTGTGAGAAGTCCCGAATAGAGAGAAGTAGGAGCAACCATCAGATCAAAACCTCTTCGCTATATCGCGTATTAGTGTTTCGGAAGTTAGGAGGAATCGATTTCGATTGAAGAAGTCACAGGCTTGCAAATTACGAGGGATCGTGCAACATGTGGTGCATCCATCAAGTGGAGACCGCAAGGTTGACAGGTGGCATGAAAAACTAACCCCCAGAGAAAGGCATAAGCGGTGACAGGTGGCATGTACTCGGTGCATTGAAGGAGTCAACCCATAGTTGACCCATCGCCTCTCGGGTTTTCGTAAAGGAGGAGCTTGAAGGCTCAACACTCCAACTCACGAGATTGCGAGTTGCAAGAAGTGCGCAAAGGATTTCAACCATTGCTTCTCGGGGTTTCGCAAAGGGAGAGTGCCAAATCTCAGCACTTCAACTCGCGAAGTTGCGAGTTGCGAGAGGCGCTAGAGTTTGGCTCTAGCCAACAGTCACTTGAAGAAGCACTAGCGAGAAGGGAGGTATACTCGTATCATCATCTCAGGTATCAGGAATTTGGAAAATATGAGTTGAGGGTCTTCGACCCATGAACTTGCGAGTTTCGAGTTGAGAAAGGTGCTTGCACCAAGGCCCAGTTGTGGTTGTGTGAGGGTGAAGCTCGTGCCTAGTGCTCATTCACACAGGTGGGGTTTCTGAAGGACTGATGGATTGGATCCATTGAAGGTTTTAGTGAGGAACCAAAGGAGCCTCTTTAGCTCAAGGAGATTAGAATGATCCTGTGCGGATCTCAGCCCGAGGGTTGGGGGTATGTGCCAGTTGTGGTATCAGAGCTTGAGTCTATTTGTATATTGCAGGCAGAGGAAGTGAGAGGAGAAAGAGTACTCTGATACACATCAAGTGTGGTATCAGAGAACATAACAAGTTCTTTTCTTTCTGTAGAAGAGAAAAGAGGAACATTTTGCAGCCATACTACCAAGAAGAAGAGACAGGCCAATGCTAATGCCTGATCCAACAGTGGAAAGAGAAATGCATGAGTTACGTGCTAGGCTTGAAGCCATGGAGACATCACATAGGTGCACAGTTGACACTGGGGATATCAACAAAGTTGAAATTGAAAATGAAGCTGGACACGAAGGAGAAGAAGTTGCAATCGAGGATGCTACAGATGAATGCCTATTTAGGGTTGTTTCTAGGATAAGTGCCAGAGAAAAAATGGACATTCCAGTGTATGAAGGCAACTTAGATGTTGAAGAACTTCTAGACTATATTAGAGCTCTAGACAAATACTTCGACTATGAGGATGTCAAGGAAGATAAGAAAGTCAAACATGTCGTCATTAGACTTAAAGGGCATGCAACACTATGGTGGGATGAACTACAGGATGACAGATGCTGCAAGGGCAAGCATAAAATTAAAATATGGAATATAATGGTAGCAAATATGAAAGCCAAAGTTATACCCAAGGATTATCAAATCACTCTGTTTCGGAGGATGTAGAATTTAAGACAGAAGTTGATTTTGGTGAAAGAATACACTGAAGAGTTCTACAAGATGAACATCAGAGCAGGTCATCGGGAAAGCGATGATGAAAAGGTTTCCAGATACATGAATGGTTTGTGATATGAAATTCAAGATAAGATGAGAATGATGACCCTTCAGACTATAGAAGATGCTTATTAGATGGCTCTAATAGCTGAAGAGAAGTTGAGCTAGAAACAAGGTCAAAGATGCCAAGGCATAAGTCAAGCTAGAGGCAGAACAATTGCCCAGGACATAACTCAGAAGCTTAAAGAAGAAGGGAAGAAACCTCAAACTCAACATGAGAGAGAAGGAAGCTCACAGAGAGGGAAGCATGCTGATAGAAATACTTTTCCTCTAGCTAGAGGAAGAGGAAGAGGCAGAGGTGGTGAAGTAAAATGCTTTTTCTGTGGAAAGATCAAACATAAATCCTATGAGTGTCCAAATAAGAAAAAAAATGGTGGTGAAAATCACATTGCCGAAGCTCAAGGGCGGAATGTTGAGGCGAAAGATGCTGAGGGCAGAAGATCCTTAATGATGAGGAAATTTCTCTTGAAGCCAAAGAAAGAGGTAGAGAACCTAGCCCAAAGAAATAGTTTGTTTAGGACTTCTTGCAAAACTGAAGACAGGGTATGCAAGGTCATAGTGGATAGCGGTAGCACAGACAATCTCGTATCTATAGAGATTGTAGAAAAGCTGGAGCTGGAGACTATCGTACATCCAAGCCCATACAAAGTTTCATGGCTACAAAAAGGACATCAGGTAAATGTCACTAAACAATGTTTAGTTGAATTTAAAATAGGAGGATATAAGGATGAAATATTATGTGATGTCATTCCCATGGATGTTTGTCATCTATTGCTGGGTAGACCGTGGCAATATGACAGAAACATGATTCATGATGGGAGAAATAACACATACACCCTGGAGAAAAATGGTAGGACATACATGTTGCTACCGATTAAGGATAAATAAGTGAAAACAGAGATGAGCAACACTGTACTTCTCATGAGTGGGAAGGAACTTCTTAAGGAGGTTAAGAAGAAGGAAGACACACAATTTATTGTGGTCAGGAAGCCCATAATTGTTTTAATCGGTACAAGGATAGATGATTTGCCAGAAGAAATCCAGAAGTTGCAGGAAGAGTTTGCTGGTATAGTAGTGGACGAACTACCTTGTTCGTTGCCACCTATCAGAAGTATAAGTCATCACATTGATCTTATACCTAGATCTAGTTTACCAAACAAAGCCATGTATAGTTTGACACCGCAGGAAAATGAGGAAGTCAAGAGACAATTCCAGGACTTAATGGACAAGGGATTGATTTGGGAGAGCTTGAGTCCATGCGTTGTTCTGACAGTGCTCAGCCCAAAGAAAGACAGAGGCTGGAGAATGTGTACAGACTCAAGGGTAATCAATAATATTACCATCAAATACTGATTTCCATTACCAAGGATGGATGATTTGATGGATTTCTTGAGTGGAGCCAAGTTTTTTTCAAAGATTGATTTGAAAAGAAGATATCATCAAATTCAAATGAGAGAAGGTGATGAATGGAAGACAACATTCAAGACGAATGAAGGGTTGTATGAATGGTTGGTCATGCCATTTGGCTTAACAAATGCACCCAGTACTTTTATGAGATTGATGAATGAAGTCCTGAAGGATTTCATAGGAAATTCGTCATTGTATATCTTGATGATATATTAATTTTCAGCAAGATAGAAGGAAAGCACTTAAAGCATTTAGTTGTCGTAATGAGGAAATTACAGCAAGAGAAATTGTTGATTAATGTGAAGAAATCATCATTTATGAGGACATAAATCATTTATTTGGGTTTTGTTATCTTTGCAAATGAGCTGAAGATGGATCCAGAAAAGGTAAATGCGATTAAGAATTGGCCATCGCCGAAAAATGTGTTTGAAGTTCAAAGCTTCCATGGTTTGGCAAGTTTCTATCAGAAATTCATCCAAAATTTCAATGGAATTAGTGCACCAATGATGGATACGGTGAATAAAAGACATAAACTTTTTCATTGGATAGAAAAAGTAGTGAAGAGTTTCAATATGTTGAAGAAGAAGATCACAGAGCAACCAATTTGGGTTTTGCCGGATTTTAGCAAGACATTCCAGGTCAAGTGTAACACAAGTGGATTTGCAATTGGAGTGGTCTTGAGCCAAGATGACAGGCCGATCGCATATTTCAGTGAAAAACTGAATGAATCAAATATCAAGTACTCAACATATGGCCAAGAATTCTATGCAGTCATACAAGCGCTAAAGAAATGGAGACATTATTTGGTTCCCAAAGAGTTTGTTTTGTATAGTAATAATCACACTTTACAATTCATGACTCAATAGGAGAAGTTGAACCAAAAGCATGCTAAATGGGTTGAATTCATGCATAATTTTACTTTTGTGATTAAGCATATTTCTGGAACTGCTAGCAAAGTTTTTGATGCTTTGAGCAGAAAATGTTTTCTTATGCAGGAATTTAGAGTCAAGACTTTACGTTTTGATAACCTCAAAGAAATGTACATGGACGACCCAAATTTTAAGGAGGCATATGAGGCATCTGAGAATCCATTTCTCAGGGACAGAAGACAATGGACCGAATTTATGATCTAGGATGGATTATTATTTAGGGGCAATCAACTATGTATTCCAAAATGCTCCATGAGGGAGAATCTGTTGAAGGAAAAAGACAATGGAGGATTGGCGGGACACTTCGGTCATGACAAAACGTTCTCAAAGTTGAATAGATGATATTATTGGCCAAGGATGAGGACATATGTTAAGAAATTTGTGGACAGATGCAGGATTTGTTAGCACACAAAAGGGAAAAGGAAGAACACAGGGTTATATCAACCATTACCCATACCAGAAAGGTCGTGGGACGCAGGCAGCATGGATTTCATATTGGGACTGCCAAGAATGCAAAGAGGCTATGATTCAATCTTTGTGGTAGTCGATAGATTTTCCAATATGGCACATTTCATACCATGCCAAAAAACTAGTGACACAACTCATATTGTGAACCTGTTTTTCAAGGAAGTCGTCAGACTTCACAGCTTGCCAAGGAGTATGGTTTCTGATTGAGATACCAAGTTCGTTGGACATTTCTGGAGGACTTTGTGGAAGAAGTTAGGGACAAGTTTTTCTTTTAGCTCAACATATCATCCTCAGACAGATGGAAAGACAGAGGTCATAAATAGGAGCTTGGGATATTTGTTGAGGAGCTTAGTGAATGAACATCACAGTCAGTGGGATCACATTCTGCCACATGTGAAATTTTCTTATAATGATTCTCTTAACATAAGCACAGGGCAGAGTCCATTCCATATTATATATGGAATGTAGCCAAGAGGATTTTCTGAATTGAAAGATTCGGAACAAAATGAATTCAGAAGTGCTAGTGCAAAGGACTTTGCAAAAGCAATGAAGGGTCTTCACAGTTGAATTAAGGAGCGGTTGCAGAATTCAAGTCAAGATTACAAGCACAGAGCAGATCAACAAAGGTGAGAACTTCAATTTGAAGTTGGTGATCTGATTCTTTCACATCTGAGGAAGGAAATATTCCCAAGGGGAACATATAATAAACTAAAGATGAAAAAGATTGGACCATACAAGGTCATAAGGAAATTTGGGGCGAACGCATATGAGATTGAATTACCCAATGGGGTCGGAATCTCATCGATATTCAATGTTGCGGATTTGTACCCATACATAGCTGAAGAAGTAGGAGTAGAAGATGAGCAGAAAGAAGTTCAATGGACAAAACAAATGACTGTAGCTAAAAATCCAAAGATGGAAAGTATAATTGACAAGAGGGTTAGCAAGAAGACCAGAAGAAAAGAGTATTTTGAATATTTGGTCAAATGGAAGGGACATCTAGTTGAAGATGCCAGTTGGGAAGATGAAGTAGAAATTCAGAAGCATGGACAGACCGTGCAAGAACTCATGGATAGGAGTTCATGAAAATTTTCAAGCGAGGGAGTATGATGTAGGAGCATCGCCAGCAGCTAAGCGAGCGTGAAAGCGGAAGCCAGCTGGGAAAAGCGCAGCACACATTTTCCACATTTTAAAATGTTTTTGAAAGATTAAGAAGAAAATATTAATGTAGTAGCTAGAAGTGTACTTGCATTTATATCTGGCTGTTGTAAACAAATCTTAAGTGATTTTCTCTCATCTGTCAATGTAAAAGGCATTTAAGCCCAGTTAATGAAAGTAGGTAGTTTTGAATTCATAGATTAGACAGTTAGAGCATAGGAGGGAGAACGGATATAGAGACCCTCGCCTTTGTATCATAGTAGTTGTTTTTGTATCATTAGAATAGAACAAAAGAAAAGAGTTGTAGTAGAGAGCGGTAGAGAAGAACCCATGTACAGAAGCAATTGAGTTAATATATGAAGCTTTGACTCAACTTTCATGGTGTTATGATGTTTACTGTTTACATATATTGAATAGTATGCTTATAGTTGTTTTATTCTCTCTGTTATGCATTTGTTTTGATGCTATGTTGTGTGTTGAATGTATGAAGTCTTAGAGAGAAAGAGAATGAGTTTTAATTGTTTCTCTTCCTGAGAGAAATTCCTGCAAGGAGTGCAGTGAAACGTCCGCAAGTTGTGCGTCGACAAGGGTTCCGAGTTTTATCTCAGAAAGCTGAGGAGGGATACCATTGTTCTCATTCTAGCAGAAGTGCAGGTGAAGCACAAAAGTTGTGCAAGGTGTACATAGGCTAGTCGAGGCCTTAGAACTTATCAACTAAGGTTGAAAGGTTGAAGGAATGCTATTGCAAAAAGTGCACAATGTCGAGAAATCAAATAACTAGGAGTTATTTGAAAGTTTTTCTCAAGGAGTGCGAGCAGGAAACCCTTTTGGGAGCCTTGAGTTTGGAAGTGAAATCTCAGGAGGGATAACACCTTTTAACACTCCAAAGGAAGGAAAAAATTGAACCACTTCAAAGGGAGGTGAGGGTCGAAGTCATCTAGCAGAAGTAAAGTTTATAAGGGAGAACACCAACTCGTCTCGTAGAAGTCATAGAGGAGTGAATCGAACGGTTGAAATTCTTTGTGGAGAACTTGCGAAATCACAAAGACCGTAGGATCCAGAAGAGTTGCAGGGTGGATAAGGGTTGGATGAATCCATTTCATTGGTATCAAGGATGAACGAGGATCATAGATCGTGGTCATTTTGAGTCGTTGGATCATTTTGTGAACTCGTGGTTCATGAGGTTGGAGGTGGAAGACAAAACTCTTGGAGTCACGAAGTCCCGAGTTGCAAGAAGCGAAGGAAGAGATCTAGACCGTTGGATCCAAGCTGCTAGAGGACCATTAGATATGAAGGAGTCAACCTATAGTTGACCCATCACCTCTCAGGTTTTTGCAAAGGAGGAGCACGAAGGATCAACACTCCAACTCATGAGATTGCAAGTTGCGATAAGTGCACAGAGGAAGTCAATGATTACCTCTCGGGGTTTCTCAAAGGGAGAGTGTGAAAGCTCAACACTTCAACTCGCGAAGTTGTGATTTGTGAGAGGCGCTACAGTTCGGCTCTAGCCGACGGTCACTTGAAGAAGCGCTAGTGAGAAGGGAGGTATACCCATATCATTATCTTGGGTATCGAGAATTTGGAAAAGTGGAGTTGAGGGTATTCGACCCATGAACTCGCTAGTTGCGAGTTGCGAAAGGCACTTGCACCAAGGCCCAGTTGTGATCGTGTGAGGGTGAAGATCGCGCCCAGTGCTCGTTCACACAGGTGGGGTTTATAAAGGACCTATGGATTGGATCCATTGAAGGTTTCAGTGTGGAACCAAAGGATCCACTTCATCTCAAGGAGATTAGAATGATCCTGTGCGGATCTCAGCTTGAGGGTTGGGGGTCTGCGCCAATCTTCCTCGGGTGTGGGGTGCTTCCAGGTGAAGACTAATCTAGGTCATGTAAATGAATCAGATGGTGTAGGGGATGTTTGGGAAAGGGGTGTAGTGATAACAGGTAAATGTAGGTCTTACCTATGGGTGCCTCTATAGAGGGTGAGATGCACCTTCTCATGGATGCAATTGTTTCCCAACCCATTCAATTCCCTTTTACTCTTTTTTTATTATTGTTTGTTTTTCAATATAATAGTTGGAGGACACTTCCCGGGCATGGTGACCAGTGGTGATAACATTACCCACAATTATTTCATAGAGATGAGAAGGTTGGCTTGTGATGAGACCCCCTTTCTATTGGCTATGCCATCAAGAGCCAATACCCTGGTGTGGTGACCAGATGAATAGTAGTGTCATACCGCTACATGCCCATGGACCTAATAGGTTGGTTCATGATGAGACCCCCTATTCACCAACCAGGTATTGAGTTTTATTTATTTTATGGGTCCCCCCCTTTTCTTGCTGAGAAGCCTTTTATTGATTTCTCAAGGACCCCTAGGCGAACCATCTCAAGGTTTGATCTTGGCTTTTAAATTTTTTCAGCTAATTTTACCATTTGGTCCTTTAGCCTCTTCTTTCCACAAGGTAAGGTACAACCCTTACTACCATGGGAAATCCAATGCCCGAACCAATGTAGGTGATGGATGAGAGGGAAAATGATGAAAAGTGATAAGTATGGAATAAATGGACAATGAAATTTCATAGACCCACCCAATGGCAACTTATCCCTAAGGGAACCAACTTAGTAGGGAATTCTGTCATCCCCCCCAGATATGGACAAGTTAAAAGGAATAATTTCCAAGCAAACATCATGAAACAAAAAAGAATTCAATGAACATATTCAAATGTTTTGAGAATCAGAGTGACACATACCATGATACCCAGACTCATTACCTCATGGAGAAATACCCACTGCTACTTTAGAAATAGGACGATGGGATGGATGATGTTGTTGCCAATAGATGGGAGGCGCCAAAGAAAAGATGGGCCCTCCAGGGCCCAGATCAAGTCAATATGTCTCTCGTTACTCCATGTCTAGGATCTGTGGGCCTTGAGACATAATCTCCTTAGTTATCCCTAGGATAGGGGATAACAAGTCTATAGTGTGATTGTGGTGGGCCCAAAAAACGTTGTTTAGGGATTTAAAACGATCCCTAAAGTTTAGGACCTGAAAAGATAAAAAATAACTACCAAGATAAAAATTGTAGCTACCAAGATGAAAGTTGTATGTGAGCCTGCTGGAATAGGTGGGTGGCCACCGATATCCACCTGGATCAATTTTCCCTCCTTAGGAAGAAATGGTCTCCATTGCATTGAGTTCCCCCATGAGATGAGAAAACTTATGTTGAATTTTTCCTTGGTGAGACACTTGCCTTGGTGCAGGAGCTTCCTTGCTTTGATAACTCGATAAATATGAATCTTCTATTGGTGAGTGCCCTTGACCTATGTGTGCACAATCTGATCAGTGGATTCATGTTCCATGCAGTCCTGGTTAAGCTCTATTGGTGTCAACGTTTCTGTTATCTATGAGGTGTCCAATAAGGGTGGAAGTATGGCCAAATGAGGTCCACTTTAAACACTGGGTGCAAGCCAAGGAAGGGGGAAATGTCAAGCTTAAAAGAATTGTCACCCACAACCTTGGTGATGGTGTAAGGTCCATAACAGAGTGGAAGAAGCTTTTGATGGGGTCTTGTAAGGTGTTCTTTCTATAAGTGCAACCAAACTTTATCTCCCACCTGAAACGTGTGTGTCACCTGGTGTTGATCATGGAGTTATTTGTACTTGGCATTAGACTTCTAAAAAAATATCTTGAACCTGTTGGCAGATGTGATGGATTTGTTCAATGAATCAGGTGGATTTTTCGGCTTTGGTTTGCACATGGGATGATTCTTCTTATGTGGACGTAAGAGGTAGTGAAACATCCATGAGACCCAATGGTTGAAATGCCAACCCCACCTGAAAGGGGATGTGGTTGGTTGAGCTATGTATGGATCAATTATAACTTTTTTGAACATAGTGAAGACTCTCATCCCATGTGCATAGATGCTTGGAATTGTACATGCACAAAATATGCACAACAATCCTTTTGATGACCTTGGATTTGCCATCCATTTGGGGGTGGAAGCTCATGGATTTGGTGAGCTTGGTGTCCATCCGTGACCATAGGGTCAACCAGAATGTGTTGAAGAACTGACTATCCCAATCGGAGATGATTGTTTGTGGTATACCAAAATGTACCCTCACTCATTTAAAGAAGAGTTTAGAAGTGGCCTTTGATGTTATGCTCTTCTTGCAGGCAACTGTAATTTCCATATGATGCAGGAGCATCTTAAGAGAGCCAGTGTGGAGATATAATACAACTGGACAAGCGCCCAATGAAAATTTTGAAAATGTCTTGAAACATTAATGAAGCCATCAAGTGGAGGCACACTTGTAAAATGTAAATGGACCTTGAGCGATCCACTCTCATCCTTAGTAGGTAGAAGGCATTTATGATAGTTAATGCAAGTAGATAGAAATTAATGTGTATATTAGACAGTTTAGAAGGAAGGAGGGAAACAGGATATAGAAAGCCTCACTTGTATTATTGTAACATTAGAAAGATCATAGAAAAGAAGCAGAGAGTTGTAGTGAAAATACCCATGTACAAAAGTTCTGGATTAATACAGAAAGGCTTTGATTCAAACTCATGGTGTTCAAATATTCTCTGTGTATGCATTTTTAAATGTTATGCTCATGAATAATTTACTCTTTCTATCATGCAATTTCTTTTATGCTATGTATGAATGATTTATTGTTGAATGTATGAAATGAGAGAGAGAGAGAGAAGGGAAATGAGTTTCAATTGTTTCTCTATCTGAGCAAAAGTTCCTGCAAGGAGTGCAGTTGAATTGTCTGCAAGGAATGCATTGACAAAGGGTTCAGAGGTTCGCCTCTGAAAGCTCAAATAAGATAGATTTTGTTCTCATTTCCTCAGAAGTGCAGCGAGGCACAGGAATCATGCAAGGTGTGCACAGGCCGAATAGAGTTTCAGGTTTTGTAACCTAAATGAAGTATTGGGAGACTGTTTCTGTAGGGAGTGCGTAGAGTCGATGGATTTGAATTCTTGGAGTAATTAAGGAATTTTCCACAAGGAGTGCGTGCAGGAGTCTTCTTCAAGACTCAGATTTGGAGAAAGCTCAGGAAGGATAAATCCTTCAAAGTTGTCGAAGTAATCACAGGAAGTTTGTGCATTGGAACAGTGAGAAGGCATTGCGAGTTTGTGGTGGAGACAGTTGAGTACCGTGGGAAAACCACTTGGTAAAAAGTTGCAGGAGTCCTTGTGAAGGGAAGAGGCGGAAGGTCGGAATTCTCTGTGGATAATTTGCGAAGTCCTGTGAGCCGTCAGATATCATGAAGGAGCAGGAGAGTTATGACGAGTATTCCCAAAAGGTTCAAGCTCAGGAGAGGTAGAACCATAGATTCAAGCCAACAGGAGCCGTTGGATTTACCCATGGATTTCTATTTTGGGGTTTCATAAATTGAAGTCCCACAATTTGTGCAACAGGACTCGCAAAATCACGAAACGCGAAGTTCCGAAGGGACGAAAGGATCGTGTGGGCCATAGGAATTGACAGGGCAGATAGGTGGCGCACTATTGATATGGAAGTCAAATTCCGTTGACCATTTCAGGGTTTCGAGGGGTGAAGTCCCGAAATCTTTACATCAGGATTCACGACATCGCGAAAGTCCGAAGTCCCGATGGAATGGAGGGTTGTTGAAAAGTCAGAGTTTGTGAGCACATTGGAGGTTCGGTAAATTGAGTTTCGGGAGTCAAGAGGACGAGTTGCTTGACACTGCAACTCCCGAAATCGTGATAAGGAGAAACCTGAAATAGAGAAATAAAGGTTAATTGTTGATTTCTTTCAGGTTTCGAAGATTGAGAGACAAGGCGCTTGACCATCAGATTTGCGAAAGTGTGAAGTTTGATATCCCGAAGTACAAGCGGGAATTTCTCGAAGTTAACTGTGGGTGCAGATTTCCCGAAAGGGAAATAGAGGAGCCATTTCCGAGAGCTCTTCGAGCCAGTGTAAGAGGAAAGATCTTGTGTATGTGACCTTCTGACCTACGGGTTGAGGAGGGGTTGTTTTATGTGGTATCAGAGCTCAGAAAATTTTCTTTACTTTCTGTAGCAGGGAAAAGGAGAATTCACCATGCCACCAAGGAGAAGGGACAAGCAAACACCCCATCCACCAAAGGATAGGGAAATTCCAAGAAGAAGGGGTAGGCAGATGCATGACCCAGCCATGGAGAGAGAGATGCATGACCTACGCGCTAGACTCGAAGACATGGAGACAGCATAGAGGCATACAGTCAGTGATGGGGATCTTAGTGATTCCAAAAGTGAAATCAAGGCTGAACATGAAGGGGAAGAAGTTGTAGTTGAAGATGCAGCAAATGAACACTTGATTAGGGCTATTGCAAGAATGGGTGCAAGAGAAAAAATGGACATTCCAGTTTATGAGGGAAACTTGGATGTAGAGGAGCTTCTAGACTGGATTAGAGCTCTGGACACATATTTTGACTATGAAGATGTTGAAGAGGACAAGAAATTCAAACATGCTGTCACAAGATTGAAGGGACATGCAACATTGTGGTGGGATGAACTACAAGCTGACAGATGCTACAAAGGCGAGCAGAAGATCAAGAGCTGGGATAGAATGATCACGAAGATGAAGGCAAAATTCATTCCTAGGGATTATCAGATTACTTTGTTTTGAAGAATGCAAAACTTGAGACAGAAGCTGATGACAGTGAAAGAATACACTGAAGAATTCTACAGGCTAAACATCAGGGCAGGTCATCGGGAAAGTGATGATGAAAAGGTTGTCAGATACATGAATGGACTGAGATATGACATTCATGATGAGATGAGCATGGTAACCATATGAACAGTGTAAGATGCTTATCAGATGGCTCTAAAAGCTTAAGAGAAGCTGAGCCAAAAACAAGGTCAAAGAGGCCGAGGAAGAAGTCAGCCCAGAGGCAAATCAGTTGCCCAGGATAAAAACCAGAAACCCAAAGAGGAATGGAAGAAACCTCAGACTCAAATTGAGAGAGGTGGAACCTCACAACGAGGGAAATATGCTAAACAGAGAGGACAACATACCGAATAGAGAGGAGATTATGCTAACAATAATATTTTTCCTCGTACTAGAGGTAGAGGAAGAGGAATAGGTGGAGTAATAACATGCTTCACATGTGGAAAAAATGGGCACAAGTCTTATGAGTGTCTAGACAAAAAGAAAGAAGGTGGAGAGACTCACATCGCCGAAGCACAGAGGCGGAATTTCGAAGCAGAAGATGTTGAAGGCGAAAGATCGATGATGATGCGAAAAGCTCTTTTGACACCGGAGAAAGAGGTAGAGAGTTCAGTCCAAAGAAACAGACTTTTTCGGACTGCTTGCAAAACCAAGGATAGGGTATGCAAGGTCATTGTGGACAGTGGTAGCATGGATAATCTTGTTTCAACAAAGATGGTAGAAAAGCTGGAGCTGGAGACGATTGACCACCCAAGCCCATACATAGTTTCGTGGCTACAAAAAGGACATCTGGTATCTGTCACTAAACAATGTTTAGTTGAATTTAAGATAGGAGGATATAATGATAAGATATTATGTGATGTTATTCCTATGGATGTTTGTCATATATTGTTGGGTAGACCATGGAAATATGACAAAAATGTGATTCATGATGGGAGAATGAACACATACACCCTAGAGAAGAATGGGAGAACTCACATGTTGCTTCCAATAAAAGATAATGATGTGAAACCTGAAGTAAGCAACACTGTACTTCTCATGAGTGGAAAGGAACTTCTTACAGAGGTTAATAAGAAAGAGGAACCACAATTCATTATGGTCAGAAAACCAAATATTGTTTTGACCAGCACAAGAGTGGATGATTTACCAGAAGAGATTCAGAAGCTGCTGGAAGAGTTTGTTGACATAGTAGTGGACGAACTACTTCGTTCGTTGCCACTGATTAGAAGTGTGAGTCATCATATTGATCTCATACCAGGAGCCAGTTTTCCAAACAAATCCGCATACAGATTGATGCTGCAAGAGAATGAAGAGGTCAAAAGACAAGTCCAGGATTTGGTGGACAAAGGTTTGGTCAGGGAGAGCTTGAGTCCATGTGTTGTTCCGACAGTACTCAGTCTGAAGAAAGACGGAGGCTGGAGGATGTGTACTGACTTCAGGGTGATCAACAAGATAACCATCAGGTATAGATTTTCATTTCTGAGGATTGACGATATGATGGATTGCTTGAGTGGAGAAAAACTCTTTTCAAAGATTGATTTGAAGAGCGGTTATCATCAAATCCGCATGAGAGAAGGTGATGAATGGAAGACAACATTCAAAACCAACGAAGGGTTATATGGATGGCTTGTTATGCCATTTGGCTTAACAAACGTGCCAAGTACTTTCATGAGGTTGATGAATGAAGTCCTAAGGGATTTCATCGGAAAATTTGTTATCGTATATCTAGATGACATAATGAATTTCAGTAAAATAGCGATAGATCATTTGAAGCATTTGGATACAGTGATGAAGAGGTTACAATAGGAGAAGCTGCTGATAAACATGAAGAAGTCCTCATTCATGAAGACAGAGCTCATTTATCTAGGGTTTGTTATTTCTGCAGATAAGTTGAGGATGGATCCAGATAAAGTGGAAGTGATTAAGAATTGGCCATCGCCAAAGAATATATTTGAGGTGAGAAGTTTTCACGAATTGGCTAGTTTCTATTGAAAGTTCATCAGAAATTTCAGTGGGATTAGTGCACCGATGATGGATACAGTGAAGAAAATACACAAATCTTTTCACTGGACAGAAGAGGCTGAGAAGAGTTTTAATTTGTTGAAAAGAAAAATCATGGAACAACCAATTCTGGTGTTGCCTGATTTCCAAAAGACATTCCAAGTGAAATGCGATGCAAGTGGATTTGTAATAGGGGAAGTCTTGATTCAAGAAGACAAGCCGATAGCATACTTCAGCGAGAAGCTGAATGAAGTGAAAGTGAAGTACTCCATGTATGATAAGGAGTTCTATGCTATCATTCAGGCATTGAAAAAATGGAGACATTACTTGATCCCAAAGGAGTTTGTCTTATACAGTGACAATCATGCATTGCAGTTTGTGACTCAACAGGAGAAGTTGAATCAGAGACATGTTAAATGGGCTGAATATATGCAAAATTTTACTTTTGTGATTAAACATATTTCTGGTACCGCTAACAAAGTTGTTGATGCTTTGAGCAGAAAGTGTTTGCTATTGCAGGAGTTCAGAGTCAAAATGTTGGGTTTTGATGATCTCAGAGACATATACAGAAATGATCCAAATTTTAAGGAGGCATATGAAGTAGCTGAGAATCCAATTCTCAGAGATAGAAGCCAAGGGATAGAATACATGATCCAAGAAGGATTACTGTTTAAAGGTAATCAACTTTGTATTTTGAAATGATCCATGAGGGAGAATTTGCTGAAAGAGAAACACAATGGAGGATTGGCCGGGCACTTTGGTCATGAAAAGATGTTTGCAAAGTTGAATGAGTCATATTTTTGGCTGGAAATGAGAGAAGACGTCAAAAGGTTCGTGGACAAATGCAGAATTTGACAGCATTCGAAGGGAAGTAGATAGAATGTCGGGTTTTATCAACCATTGCCCATGCCTAAGAAGCCGTGGGATGCAGTTAGCATGGAATTCATATTGGGTTGCCAAGAAAACAAAGAGGGTTTGAATCAATCTTTGTGGTGGTGGATAGATTTTCCAAGATGGCACACTTCATTCCATGTCAGAAAACTAGTGACGCAACGCACATTGCGAATCTATTTATCAAAGAAGTCATTCGACTTCACGACTTTCCAAGGAGCATAGTTTCGGATCGAGACACTAAGTTCATAGGACAATTTTGGAGGACCTTATGGAAGAATTTGGGAACTAACTTTTCATTCAGTTCGTCTTATCATCCTCGGACGGATGGACAGACAGAAGTGGTAAACATAAGTCTGGGAGACTTGCTGAGAATCCTGGTGACAAAACACCATAGCTAGTGGGACAACATATTACCATAGGCGGAATTTTCTTATAACGACTCAGTTAATAGAAGCACAGGGAAGATTCCATTTCAGATTGTCTATGACATGAAACTGAGAGGAATTTTTGAGCTGACAGATTCAGAACCGACTATGACTAGCAGCGCTAGTGCAGAAGATTTTGCAGAAGCGATGAAGGAAATTCACAACTAGGTGAAGGAGAGATTACAAAGTTCAAGCCAGGAATATAAGCGCAGAGCAGATCAACACAGGAGACATCTTCAATTTGAGGTTGGTGATTTGATTCTGGCACATTTGAGAAAGGAAAGGTTCCCGAGAGGAACATATAATAAACTGAAGATGAAGAAAATTGGACCATGTAAGGTCTTAAAGAAATTTGGGACAAATGCTTATGAGAATGAATTACCCGATGGGATCGGAATTTCTACAATATTCAATATCTCATATTTGTACCCATATAAAGCTGACGAAACAGGGACGGAAAATGAATAGCTAGTGATCCAGTGGACAAAACAGATGCCAGCTGCAGAAAAGTCGCAGATGGAGTGCATACTAGACAAAAGAGTGAGCAAAAAGACTAGGCGAAAGCAATACTTTGAATATTTGTTCAAGTGGAAGGGTCATCCAATTGAAGATACTAGATGGGAGAATGAAGTAGAGATCTATAAGCATGGACAGACCATGCGTGAGGTCATGGACAGGATCCCATGAAAATTTTCAAGCAAGGGAGTAAGATGCAGGAGCATCTCAAGCGAGCCAACGCGGAGATAAAAGACAGTTGGACAAGCACCCAACACAAATTTTAAAAATGTCTTGAAACATTAATGAAGCCATCAAGTGGAGGTAAACTTGTAAAATGTAAATGGACCTTGAGCGATCCGCTCGCGTCCTTAGTAGGTAGAAGAAATTTATGATAGTTAATGCAAGTAGATAGAAATTAATGTCTAGATTAGATAGTTTAGAAGGAAGGAGGGAAACGAGATATAGACACCCTCACTTGTATTATTGTAACATTATAAAGAGAATAGAAAAGAAGCAGAGAGTTGTAGTGAAAATACCCATGTACAAAAGTTCTGGATTAATACAGAAAGGCTTTGATTCAGACTCATGGTGTTCAAATATTCTCTGTGTATGCATTTTTAAATGTTATTCTCATGAATAATTTACTCTTTCTGTCATGCAATTGATTTTATGCTATGTATGAATGATTTCTTGTTGAATGTTCTGAAATCTGAGAGAGAAAGAGAGTAAGGGAAATGAGTTTCAATTGTTTCTCTATCTGAGAAAAAGTTTTTGCAAGGAGTGCATTTGAATTGTCCGCAAGGAGTGCATTGACAAAGGGTTCAGAGGTTCATCTCTGAAAGCTCATATAAGATATATTTTGTTCTCATTTCCTCAGAAGTGCATCTAGGCACTGGAGTTGTGCAAGGTGTACGCAGGCCGAATAGAGTTTCAGGTTTTGTAACCTGAATGAAGTATTGGGAGACTGCTGCTGCAAGGAGTGCGCAGAGTCGATGCATTCCAATTCTTGGAGAAATTAAGGAATTTGCTGCAAGGAGTGCGTGCAAAAGTCTTCTTCAAGACTCCGAGTTGGTTAAATCTCAAGAAGGATAAAGCCTTCAAAGTCGTCGAAGGAAGCACAAGAAGTTTGTGCATTGGAACAGTGAGAAGGCATTGTGAGTTTGTGGCACAGACAGTTGAGTACTGTGGGAAAACCACTTGGTAAAAAGTTGCAGGAGTCCTTGTGAAGGGAAGAGACAGATGGTCAGAATTCTCTATGGAGAATTTGTGAAGTACCGTGAGCTGTTAGATCTCACGAAGGAGTAGGAGAGTTACGAAGAGTATTCCAAAAAGGTTCAATCTTAGGAGAGGCTGAACCATAGATTCAAGCCAACAGGAGCCATTAGATTTACCCATGGATTTCTATTTCAGGGTTTTGTAGATTGAAGTCCTGCAATTTATGCAATAGGACTCGCGAAATCATAAAATGCGAAGTCCCGAAGGGATGAAAGGATTGTGTGGGCCATAGGAATCGGCAGGGCAGACATGTGGCACACTATCGATATGGAATTCAAATTCCGTTGACCATTTCGGGGTTTCGAGGGGTGAAGTCCCAAAATCTTCACATCAGGATTCACGACATCGCGAAAGTCCGAAGTCCCGATGGAATGGAGGGTTGTTGAAAAGTCATAGTTCACGAGAACATCAGAGGTTTGGTAAATTGGGTTTTGAGGGTCGAGGGGACGATTTGCTTGACACCGCAACTCCTGAAATCGCGATAAGGAGAAACCCAAAATAGAGAAATAAAGGTTTCAGATATTGAGAGACAAGGTGCTTGACCATTGGATTCGTGAAAGTGCGAAGTCCGATCTCTCGAAGTACAAGAGAGAATTTCTCAAAGTTAACTGTGGGTGAAAATTTCCCGAAATGGAAATAGAGGAGCCATTTTAGAGAGCTCTTTGGGCCAGTGTAAGAGGAAAGATCCTATGTACGTGACCTTTCGACCTGTGGGTTGAGGAGGGGTTGCGTCACCATATTGGAAAATCAATCAACAACAATGAAAACAAAGTCATTTCCCTGCTTGGTTGAAGGAAGGCTTGACATGTAGTCCATAGAGATGGATTCCTGGGGCCTGTCGGGAGTAGGCAAAGGGGTGTACATGCCTTGTTTGTTAATGGCCAGTTTAGAAATGGCACAGGCTATGCAGGACCTAATATACTTGTTTACATTATGTTGGATTTTCAGCCAATAGAAATGTTGTTGCAACATTGCCGCTATCTTCTCTATGTTGAAGTGTCCTACCACCCGACTATAGTGATATTCCTAAATCATCTTTGCTCACTTGCTTGATGGAATGCAGAGATGACCTACATGGAATAACAACCCATCTTGTAGATTAAAATGAATGAAAATTGTGTTTGTGCCCATCATTTTTGAGGTAGTGGAGAATTCAGGATCTATCTCATAGAGTTGGGGCCATCCGAAGGTCTCATGTCTGCATGAGTGTAGAACCTGGTTAGTACGACAAATAGAGGTCAGCTAAGGTAGTCAATGACACGGTTGGTGCTCCCTGTATAATATTTGATGTTGAGATGGAGCTACTACAAGTATGTGGACCACTTCTGATGGCAGCCATTCTACAATTTTCCTTGTGTCTACATGAATTGGAGAGGATTATGATCAATCTGGATGACTGTCTCCTTCCTAAGAATGTAATGCCTCCACTGGTGGCAGGCTTGTACAATGGAGTACATTTCTTTGTCATAAGTGGGGTACTTACAAATAGTATTTGATAGCATCCGACTATGACAGTCCATGAGATGTCTATACTGAGTGAGAATTACACCCACAGCATATTTTGAAGCATTCGTCTCAATCTCAAAAGATTGTTGTAGGTCGGGTAATGAGATCACCAGGGCTGAGCATAAGCGTTGCTTCAAATAATTGAATGATTGTTGTTGCAACTAGCCCCACACAAATTTTTCCTTGCCACTGCCCCTGCTTCCTTGGCTAAGGATTCATGCAATGTGGGAGAATCCCAACACGAACCTGCGATAGAAATTGCAAGGCCTAGGAAACTTAGAAGATCAGTGAGTGTGGTTGGGGTTGGCCAGTCACAGATGACTTGGATATTGGTTAGATCGACATGCACCCTATGCTCATCAACAATGTATCCTAGGTACCGACCCCTATTCATGTCGAAGGAGAATTTTTCCAAATTTGCATATAGCTTGTGTTGTTGTAGAGTGTGAAAAACCTATTGAATGTGTTGCAAGTGTTCCGACTAATTCTTGTTTAAGATGAGGATGTGATCCAAACACAGTGCCAAAAAATAATTGGTGAACGCCCACAAAATATCGTCCATCATCCTCATGAAAGTTGTTGGGGCATTTGTCAAGAAAAAGAGCATGACCAACCATTCAAAAAGAACTAATTTGGACTTGAAGGAAGTCTTCCATACATCGATCTCCTCTATTGGGACTTGGTGGTAGCCAGAATTCAGATCAATCTTACTAAAGTATTTTCCCCCCTTGAGTTGTTCAAAGAGATTGTCAATTTAGGGAATTGGGTACCGATTCATGACTATGATTTTATTTAGGGCCTGGTAATCAATGCAGAGTCACAAGGACCTGAGTTTCTTCTGCACAAGAATGATTGGGCTTCCACAAGGTGTCGATCTTGGGTGGATGTGCCCCTATTTTAGCAGTTCTTCGATCTGTCACTTTATTTCCTCATTTTCTGACAGAGAGCGGTGATAGACTAACCCATTAGGTAGTGGTGCATCAAGGGTTAGATCGATTAAGTGCTTGACTTGACAGTGGATAGGTACCCCAGTGGGTGAGGAGAAGATGTCTCTATATTCTTCCATGACCTTATCCACTTTCCTCTGCTGTGTGGAGAGACCTATCACTGAGGCCATGGATATATCCTTCTTCTCACTTTGAGTGCAAATCATGAATAAGACAAACTTTCCAGTACGATAGATGACCTTCCTTCATTGCTTGGAAAAGATCAAGGAAATGGTGATATATGGGACTACATAGGGTATCCTGTATAATTTCCTTTCCAAAGTAATAATAACACCACGATGTCTAGACTCATATACAACATGAAATTTTCATAAATAAGGTTTTCCCAAAAGAACATCAAAATATTCAAGGGGGCGACATCACACAATGCCTCACCTTTGAAGGGCTTGATGCCATAGGCCAAGAAACACTATTGAATGACATGGAGATCACTCCTTTGGCAGAGCCATCTGATGGTGTATGGATGTGGGTGTGGTGATTTTGGTAGATCCAACCACTTGAGGACCTCTTCTAAGGTGAGTTTCTTTTGGCTACCACTATCAACAATGAAGTGCATTGGAGTACCCTTCACCCACATCTATGAATGAAAGAGGTGCTCAACTTCCTTTGGTTCATCATGTTTGTCAGGATGGACCTTGGTGGTTGTAGCAATGGTGGCACTGGGTTCTACATCAATGATCCATCTCCATTTTTCTAGTTCTGACTCAAAGTCAGAGATTGAATTTGATTCATAGGCTTTCACCTTAGCCACCAATTACTTCTTTGACCAGCATTGAATGGTGTTATTCCAGGGGCTCTTATGGAACTCACACCATTTCCTAGTGTCTTTCTTTATCTTCCCATTGTCCTTCTTTGTGTGCGGTTTGGACTAGTTGTCCTACATCTATCCAACTTGCTATGCCCTTTGTTATGCAAGTTGGGGCCACCTTTTCCTTGCTTTTGTTGTGAGGGGTTTGCAGACCTAAACTGTTGCGTATTCTGTTTGAGCTTCTGCTCAATTTTGGCAACATATCAATATGCTGCACCCAAGGAAGAAATGTCTAGAAACTCCATTTATGTTTGGGTGTATCTATGTAGACCCCTGTGGTACTTGAGAACCAGATGTCACTCAGAGTCTTTGATATTCATATTGGTGTGCAAGGTATACATCTGTGAACTCTAGAACTATTTGGTCCCTTTCCTACTACAGTGTGGTCCATTTTGTGTATAAGTCTTCATAACTTCCAACAAGGTAGTATTGTTCTTTAATAACATCCTTGAAAAAATCCTAGGTTGGTGCAACTACAAACAATGAAGATTCTTTTGTTTCCTTTTTCTCATAGAAATTCTCCCACCAATCTTTGACATGGGGGATGTCCTTAAGGAGCTCAAATGTAATCTTTTCTCTTTCTAAAAAGTTGTAGACAGAAAAATACCCTTCTAGGAGATTTAACCATTTGTCTATAGAATCTGAATCTATATGAATTTCAAATATAGGAATATCAAAGTTGATCTATACCTTGAAGGGGGCAACACTACTGCTTGAGGAAGATATGTCACTTGTCAGCAATCATTGAAGGATTTGTGCACAACTATCCATCATCTCATTCCTCTATCACTCGAGGGATTCCTCAAGTAACATTTTGAAAGGATCTCCTTTCCCATTGTATTTATTTTCTCCCACCATGGAAGGTTGCTTGGGAGTGCAAGAGAATTTTTTCTCAAGAGAAACAAGCTCGACACCCAACTCTCTATACATTGACCTAGTCGGGGACATGCACTAAAAATGAGAAGGAGTAGACCACTCTGAGACCACTGATCTGGATTTATGAGTGGAACAAAATGAAAACAAAGATATATAACATTAACATAGAGATACAATGAATAATAACAGAGATACAATAAAACTTGACTTCTATTAAATAAGAAATATGTTGAAACTATAAAATGCAGATTGAAACAAGCTTGCTAGAATGGTGGGGGCTTATCTCTCAGAAGAGATGTGACGACTACGCTCATTCTCAATAATATGAGTATAATGAGGATCCAAAGGCATTTTTACATCAAACATGAATGGAAAAACCCTAGAAATCCAAAAACCTAACCCTAGGAGAGGAAGCGTTAAAATTCATGTGGGCCCCGTTGGGGTAAGTTGGTACATCAACTTCTCAGGGTCATAAATTTTGCATATGATCTCTATTTTAGGTGCATGATATCCCGTTGGAAAGTTTTATCTGAGGAATGCACATTATTCCATCACACTCTAACTCTATTTATAGTGTGATTTTGGTGGGCACAAAAAATGCTATTTAGGGCCTCAAAATGGCCCTGGAAGTTTAGGACCCGAAAGCCTAGAAAAAAAACTGCCAAGGTGAAAACTATAACTGCCAAGATGAAAGTTGTATGTGAGCTAGCTAGAAGAGGTGGGTGGTCACTGATATCCACTTGGATCAATATGTGTTCTTATTTGTTGTGTTTATGCATGTATAATGTTGATATAGTTGTTGTGCAATTTACTCTGAGTTATATTTGATTATTATTATAGCTTGTTGTGAGAATAATGATGCATTTAAATCCCTGTTTATTTGGATGAATGTTGTTGTATGCTATTTGGTTGTTTCTATGCATAGTTAAGAAAATGTATTTACATTTATAAGCATCATAGACAATTGCATGAGTTAGAATGTCATGATGTGTGTTATTTCTGCATTTTGATTTAGTACTAGAAATTTTTATTGGGTTGTTTAGGTAGTGACATGACCCAACTGGGTGTTGGGTACGTTACAAAACATGTTATTTTGTGTTTCCTATGCTCTTTGATTTTAAAATTCCCGCTTTTTCTTTGAATTTCCCCTTCCCTTGGATATGTTTATTCATTGGATTGATATACATTTGTTGTGGTCCAAGTAATTTTTATAATTTATTGTTAATATATGTGTTATTTCATGAAGTATCTCTATCTTTACTCATGCTTTACTTATCATGCTAGGTTTCTTTCTTTCTTATGCCATGTCAAAGTAGCTATATTCAAACTCATATAATTGATTATTTGTTTTAGTTTTATCCTTTGAGGTTTCTACCTATCAAACACTCTAGCTGTAAATCATAGCCATGGAATAGAAAGTGTTAGTAGTATTGCAAAATGATTTACAAATTTACTATTTTCGTATACACTTATAAAATCACAAGTAATGAAGAAAATTGTTCAACAACAATTATCCAAATTAGATTTTTGTTTGTAACCATGATACTATGCTCTAGTCTATCATTTTGTGGAATACCAACCTAGAGTGATTTTTGAGTCACAGTTTAATATTCTTGGATGTAGAAGATAATTTTCAATGTTTTGGATACATATTTAATATTTTCTTCATGGAGCACTACATTAAATTTAGGTGGAGGATTCAAAATTCCAGGTAATTAGGAAATATATTCAATTCACAAAACTAAATCCTATGAATGCTTATGTGTTATTGTGTACGTTAAGCTCCCTTTAAAGGGATAATTCTTATTCATGGACCTTGAGAAACTAATTAATGTCCAACTACAATTTAATGATGCACTAGTTTGGACTTCGATTCTATGTTGTTATTTTGTTTTTGGTAATCCTATAAATTGTATATATAAGTTTGATATATTCAAAGCAAGGATGTAGTTTATTATCACCATATTTGGACTTTGTCATGGTATATAGACAATTAGATCATGTAAAGAGGACTATTTTTGGATTCAATAGTTAAGGAACTAATTTTGGTTTTGTTTATATGAAAATATGTTAAGAATATGCTATAATTCAAAAAGAACCATAAGATTATATGTGTGGAATTGGCAATTTAAATAAATAGTTTTAGTTTTGTCTATGTAGAAGTACGTAGTGATTTGTAGTATGTTTTATTAGGATATTTAGACACTTAGGAGTTAGTTAATAACTACTTGGTCTAATATGTCGTTAGGTAAAAGTGTGTTTCTTAGTGTGTTTATTTAGTATGCATTAGTATGCATTTGTAGTTAGGAAATCTGATGGTCATAATATGTTCCCGACATAGAGTGATCTGACGGTTCATACTCTCCTCGATCTTAACGACCATTGATCTATGGATTAACACCTGATTTGTCGATGATATCTATTTAAAGAGCATGGAGGGTCATTTTCTGATGATCGATTATGAGAAAATCTCTTGTAAAATCTCTCTCTAATCTTTTTCTTTGCATTAATAAACTGCTCCAAGTGGTCGCGTTGGTTGGGGCCGTGGATGTTTCCCCGTAGGGGTTTTACCACATGAAAAAATCAGTGTGTTGATCTTTGATATGGTTATGTGAGTGGTTATTGAATGTGTTCGTCCTTTTTTGGAATACCTGTGTTGTCGAACATGGTATCAGAGCCTATTCTAAGACCCGCTCCTATTGTAGATCGATATCATTAAGCTGAGTTACATCATCCCTATTTTCTATAATTTATGTACATTTCTAGGCTGAAAGGATTGTTCCATTACGTCTGGAGAACTCATTTCATTCAATAACACTTTTTGTTTCACTTGAAAAGGTTTCCATTTGCCCAAGATACGACCATTACAGTCAGATTCGGAGGTATAAAGCTTGAATACACATTTTTTAAATTTTTTACAGAGTAGTATTTTGGTTTTATTTCGGTTTTGTATTATTTATTTCCATCTTGCTACTCTTTTAGATATGGGTATGCTCTTTGCCCCGTGCCCTATGTGATCTCAACAAATCAAAAACATATAGGAAAAGATGCATCTTTCGGGTAAGCTAACCGAGATCTAACCCTTGTTGTCATCGAGAAGCGAATTTTTTTGTGTGTGAAAATAGTTTTTTTTTAACACATTCTCCAAGGCCAACAACAACACCCCCAATCCTCCTTATGAACATTACAATATGTTTTGCTAGATCATTTGGTTAAAATTTGCCTTATTAAGTAAGAGGTCTTGAGTTCAAGTCTCTCTTTTGTTACTTGTTTTGAAAAATTTCATGCTAAAATTGTAAAGTGTATTTCACTTCAAGTATAAAAGTGAATCACTATAAGTAGCTTTAATATTTTATTTTAGAGTTATTTATTTTTCATGCATCTTTTCTATTATAAAGTAACTTCATTGTAAAAGTGATCCCTAGTTCTCTTTATAAAAGTGGGTCACTCCATAAAGCAACTTACACTATCACGTGGTCATTTGGTTACCATTTATGCCTTTTTTAAAAGGGCATAACTCTCACATCGAAAGTCCATTTTCAGTGCTATTTTTTTTTTAAACTGCATAACTTTTCAAGCTCTTTCCATCTAGATCATCAATTTCAGTTTTTTAAATCCATATTATCTACATATTTAATATGGCTTCTACAAGTAATGTCTTGCTTACCAGCAACAACTACTTCCAATGGAAATATCATATGGAATATTTATTAAGAAGTAAAGTCTTGTACCAGATTACCTTGGGAAAGGAAAAAGCACCCACTGATGATGATAAGAAAGCCAAGTGGGATAATAGGAGTGACGAAGCACGTGGACTAATCAAAATGTCCATCTCTCCTAATTTGAGGTACCACCTTAGAGAAATTGATGACCCCGAAGAAGCTTGGGTAAAGATTGAATCTGTGTTTGGTAAAATCAATATTATTCGAGCACAATATTTAGAAAATCAAATATTGACTTTGAGTCCAAGTGATTTTTATTTCCTTGGAGACTATCTATATAGGTTTAAAACACTCAGAATTTTGTGTGAAGAATGTAAGATAAAAATGGAGGAAGAGCATTGCATATATCTTATTCTTGCTAAGCTAGGTAGTGCATATTATGTGTTTGTATCTACCTTTTATGCCATGAGAGAGGCTCTAGGGAAAGCTTATGAAAAAACCACTCTTGAGTCTTTTTGTGCTTCTTTGATTAGAGAGGAAGATAACCTTGTACAACTTGGAGTGATCAACACTGCAGGTACCTCCAACAAAGCCTTAGTTGCCCAACAGAAAGATAAACCCAAGTATCCCAAGAAACAACATCCTCACTACAACAACAAGAAACATAAGGGTCCCAAACCTACTCATATAGATTCAACTCCTAATGGTGACGAAGGGGCAAAATATAAAAATAAGAAGACTGAAAGACATTGCAAATTTTTTGATAAAGATGGTCATGATGAGTCTAAATGTTTAAAGAAGATGGTAGTTTTAGAAGCAATGATGAAGAAGCAAAACATCAGTATTGATTCTACTTCTTCTTCTTCTTCTCATGGACACGCACTTTCCACTTCTGGTTTCTCCTTCAATGCAAATTCTACTTCTACTTCTACTTCTGATGAGTGGCTTATTGATTCTGGAGCATCTTATCATATGGCTAAGGATAAAGCGATATTTTCTTCTCTAAATGAATGTAACACCAAGAAAATATTTGTTGGTGATGATAGATCTCTTAGTGTTGTAGGATCTGGAACAATTCAAGTATATAATGGTCATTTCAATGATGTATTATGTGTTCCAAGTGTTTCTTGTAACCTTCTATCAGTCTATCAAATCACTCATTCAGGTGAAGGTAAAACCATCGAGTTTTCACCTCACCAAGTTGTAATAAAAGATCTAAAATATCCTAAGCACGTTCTTGCAACTGGAATTGATGATGATATTACCAAGTTGTACAAGTTTGACAACTTTGGGTCATCATATTTTTCATCAGTTTTTGTTCCTCATAGCGATGACTTGAGGAAACTTTGGCATGAGAGGTTTGGTCATCTAAACTATCGCTCATTGCAACAACTATGTAATCAATAGATGGTGACTGGTCTTCCTCTTGTTTCATGCAGAGATGGTGTTTGTGCCAGTTGTGTTCTCGACAAATGTCATTGGGACAGTTTTGACAAACGTGCCTCTTGGCATGCCTCAGGCCCTTTACAACTTGTTCATAGTGATTTGTGTGATCCATTGTCTTCTCCTTCCTTTTTTGGGTGCAAGTATTTCTTAACTTTCATTGATGATTTTTCTAGACATACTTGGGTTTACTTCTTAAAACTTAAAAGCGAAGTTTTTGACAAGTTTTTGGCCTACAAGGCCCTTGTAGAAAAAAAATCTGGACATCAAATTCAAAAGTTAAGAACAGATAATGGAGGCAAATATGTGAACAATAATTTTACAAGTTATTGCACTACACAGGGAATCCAAATGCAACACACTGTTCCATATACACCACAACAAAATGGTGTTGTTGAGAGAAAGAACTACACATTAAAAGAAATGGCTAATTGTATGATCCAATCTAAGGGATTAATTCTAAAGTATTGGGTGGAAGAAATCAACTGTGCAAATTACCTAATCAATCGCACTCCCACAAAGGCTCTTAAAAATATAACATCGGAAGAATATTGGACTAAAATTAAACCAGATGTAAGTCACTTCTGTGTATTTGGAAGTATAGCATGGGCTCACATTCCTTATGAGAAAAGGAAAGCATTGCAGCCTAAAAGTGAGAAGTGTATATTTTTTGGTTATTCTGAAGATGTAAAAGGTTATAGACTTATTCAACCACATTGTAATGAAATTATTCTTAGAAGAGATGTTAAATTTGATCGAAAACTCTTGGCCTGCGAGCCTAATTCGGTGGTTGTGCCTTCTTCGACCTGTGAGCCACCTTTGGCATTTGTGCCTTCTTATATTCCTATTCTGGTTTATTCTTTAGATGATGACAGTGAGGATGAAAATCCACCTCCACCTGCTCACCTTCCTCTAGATGAGTCCTTTGAACCTGAACCAACACTAGTTCCACCGCTTCCTAGATGGGTCCGTTCAACACGAGAAGCAACCGGTGATCTTGTTGGTGATCCTTTAGATCAACGTCGAATAGGTTCATAGTTCCATAGAGCCTCTTCTCTTTTGGATCAATTTTTAGAGACTCATGATGAAAAGACATTTGCAGATGCTTCAGGTCATCCAGATTGGGATACAACAATGAATGAAGAGTATCATTCTTTAATGGCGAACGATACGTGGGATCTTGTACCTCTTCCAAAAGGAATAAAACTTCTCAGATGTAAATGGGTCTACAGAAATAAGTATGCATAAGATAGAAGTATTGAAAGACACAAGGCTCGGTTAGTTGCCAAAATATTTTACCAAGTTGAAGGGATTGACTATAATGAAACCTTTACCCCTGTAGCCAAAATAAATTCCATCTGCCTTGTTCTTTCCCTTGATGTCTCACATAAATGGGAGGTGCATCAGATGGATGTTAAATCTACCTTCTTGCATGGATATTTGAAAGAATAAATCTACATGGAACAACCTCCTGGCTATGTCCATAATTACTCTAGCCTTGTTTGTCTCCTTAAGAAATCTCTTTATGGTCTTAAGAAAGCTCCCCGAGCTTGGTATGCCAAAATGGACAGCTTTCTTATTGACACTGGATTCTCTAGATGCCATTCTGATCCTAATGTCTAGACCAAGAAAGTAGGAAGCAATCTCATAATCCTTGTACTTTAAGTTGACGACCTTATTCTTACTGGTAGTGACTCAAAACTCTTAAACCATGTGAAAACTAGCCTTAAAAAGAAATTTGAAATGACAGACTTAGGTTTTTTTCACTATTTCCTTGGCCTCCAAGTTTTGCAAACCAATGAAGGAATTTTTCTTTCCCAACCTAAGTATGCTTGTGACCTTCTTCGTCGCTTTCACATGGATGATTGTAAACCAACCCCTTCTCCCTTCTAGTCTCAAGTCAAGATTAATGCCACCTGTACTTCTCCTGAAGTTGATGCCACCCTGTAGCCTCTTATACTTGACTCATGCTCATCCTGATCTTTCCTTTGCCATTGGTCTTGTTGCCCAGTATATGCAAATACCCCATGAAATCCATTGGAAAGAAGCTAAAAGGATACGTCTCTATGTTTGTGGAACAATTCAGTTCAGGATTCATTAGAGTTAAGGGGGGACTCCTTTATTGGTTGGTTTCACTGATTTAGATTGGGTCGATGACCTTGATGATTGAAAGTATACTGTAGGTTATGTTTTTTAACCTTGGTTCCGGACTTGTCACTTGGACCTATAAGAAACAATAGGCTATTGCACTTTCTTCAGCAGAAGTAGAGTACTGAGTAGCGGTAAATGCAAGCTAGGAATCCTTGTGGCTTCGACAGATCCTTTCAGAGTTTGGATTCAAGTAACAACATCCGACTATCTTTTGGTGAAAAAATCAGAGTGCCATCAAGCTTGCCAAAGAACCAGTTCAACATCAACGCAACAAGAACATTGAGCTACACATGCACTTCATCATAAAGTTCATTCATGATCAAGTTATTGAAGTGCTCTTTTTCCCTACTGAAGATCAAGTTGCAAATATTTTCACAAAGTCTCTTACAGAGGCGAAGTTTTCCAAACTTCGATTTATGTTAGGAGTTCAAGAAGTTGTCATTAAGAGGGGATAGGATCTAATGCCTCCTTCCTTCTCCTATTGTGTCAACATTGTAAATCCTTCAATCCTATCACAAGTTGTTCTTAAGGGGGGATGTTAGGATATTTAGACACTTAAGAGTTAGTTAAGAACTACTTGGTCTAATATGTTTTTAGGTAAAAGTGTGTTTCTTAGTGTGTTTCCTTAGTATGCATTTGTAGTAAGGAAATCAAACGGTCATGATATGTTCCCGACATAGAGTGATCTAATGGTTCATACTCTCCTCTATCATAATGGCTATTGATCCATGTCTTAACACCCGATTGGTCCATGATATCTATTTAAAGAGCATGGATGGTCATTTGTCAATGATCGATTGTGAGAAAATCTCTTGTAAAATCTCTCTATAATCTTTTTCTTTGCATTAATAAACTGCTCCAAGTGGCCACGTTGGCTGGGGTCATGGATGTTTCCCCGTAGGGGTTTTACCATGTGAAAACATTGGTGTGTTGATCTTTGATCTGGTTATGTGAGTGGTTACTGACGGTGTTCATCCTTTGTTGGAATACTTGTGTTGTCGAACATGTTTTATCTAATATTTTCACCCTATATTAGGTGAGGGTGAGGGTGAGGGCGAGGGTGAGGTTGGAGGTGGGAGGGAATATTAGAGAAATCATATTAGGTTTTCTCTAATATTTCCCTAGGTTGTGATTTATTGTAACTATACAACTTGAGTGCTATGTTTATCTTTAATATTATTAATACATTTATTTTTATTTTGTCCATATGTATAACTAGATACCTTTTTACACACACACACACACACACAAATCAAATCTACTTTTTATTTGCAATATATCTTTAAAAATTATTAAAAAGAATAGTGCACATGTGCCATAGTAATTTAAGTACACAATAATATTTTTCTTTGATGTTTCTCATAAACATAGTGTTGGAATTACTAACACCTACTTGTCTTATGTGTGATCATATTTCTGATTATTATTATTATTTGTCATTATTGGGTAGATTTCATCTCTACGTAAGAAGTCTATTTATATCTCTTAGGATCTTGTTAGATCTAGTTGGATTTGAGAGATTCTCTCCAACTTGTTAGCTCCTATATTGGTGCGTGGTTGAGATATTCTATCAATAAGTTGTTAGTGTGGTTAGGATAATGTTCCTATATTAAGCCAAAGTTTTATGTATAAGTGTGTAACATTATTTTTTGTTAATAGATCACTCAATGTAGTTTTTGGTGTGAATAGAAACAATGTCTACTCTCCCATTTTTCTAAATGGTATTACAGTTGGATTGGGCTTCACTCCCTCATGGGAGGGCCCCAGAACATGACAGATATTTGAGTGTTAATCAGTTTTACATATAGGATTAGTGCACTGCGAGTGGTTTGTTTACATGAGTAATTGTTGTTGTATGTTTGTAGTAGTGTGATGAGCCTTTGATTTTCCATTCATCTGTGTTATTTCTAGTGTGATGCATATGTGAATCTGCATACAACTTGTATTGGACTAATGATTAATAGTTCCAATGGAAAATTTAGAGATTGAATTTGAGTAGCCAGCGAGAACCGACCAGGGTGAAGTTGACAGAGAGAATACTCGATTGGTAATGATCCAGTTGGATATCAGTGGCCACCCACCTATTACAACTGGATCACATACAACTTTCATCTTTACAGTTACAGTTTTCATCTTGGTATTTTTTTTCTATCTTTTTAAGTCCTAAACTTTCGAGGCCATTTTGAGGCCCTAAACATCATTTTTTGGGACCACCATAGTCACATTGTAGGATTTAGCCAAATTTTATGGAGAAATGTGTAGTCCTCAGACATACCTTTCCAACGGGCTATTGTGCACCTAAAATGGATATCGTATGAAAAGGTTACGACCCCAAGAAGTTGATGTACCAACTTACCCCAACGAGGCCCACATGACTTTTGGTGCTTCATCTCCTAGGGTTAGGTTTTTGGATGTCTAGGGTTTCATAATTCATTTTTGATGTAAAAAGGCCTTTGGAGCCTCATTATACTCATCTTCTTATGAATGAGCATATCCATCACATCTCTTCTCAGAGATACGCTGCCACCATTATAGAAAGCTTGTTTCAGTATGCATTTTACAGTTTCAACATATTTCTTATTTAATAGAAGTCAAGTTTTATTATATGTATATGTTATTATTCACTGTATCTCTCTGTTAATATTATATATCTGTGTTTTCATTTCTTTCTACTCATAAATTCAGATCAGTGGTATCATAACGGTCTGCTCCTTGTTGTTTTTAGTGTATGTCCCTGACAAGGTCATGGTATAGAGAATTGGGTCTCGAGCTTGTTTCTATTGATGAAAACTTCTCTCAAACACCCAAGTAACCTTCCATGGTGGGAGAAAATAAATATGACGGGATAGGAGATCCTTTCAAAATGTTTCTCAAGGAATCCCTCGAGCGAAAGAGGAACGAGATGATGAATATCTTTTCACAAATCCTTCGACGGTTGTTGACAACTGAAACATCTTCCTCAAGTGGCGGCGTCATCCCCTTCAAGGTAAAAATCAACTTTTATATTCATATATTTGAAGGTCAGATAGATGTGGATGTTGTAGATAAATGGTTAAATCTACTAGAAGGGTATTTTTCTGTCTACAACTTTTCAAATAGAGAAAATATTACATTTGTTGTCCTTAAGGTCGTCCCCCATGTCAAAGATTGGTGGGAGACTTTCTATGAGAAAAAGGAAAAAGAGGAATCTTCGTTGTTTACAGTCGCACCCTCCTAGGATTTTTTCAGGGATGCTATTAAAGAAAAATACTACCCTATTGGAAGTTACGATGACTTATTCACAAGATGGACCACACTGCGCAGGAAAGGGACCAAACAATGCCAGATTTCATAAATGTCTTCCATACCTTGCGCACCAAGTTGGGTATCAGATACTCTGAGCGACATCTAGTGCTTAAGTACCGTGGGGGTCTGCATAGATACATCCAGACATAACTAGAGTTTCTGGATATATATTCCTTGGGTGCTACATATCAATATGCTGTCAAAATCAAGTAGAAGCTCAAACAAAAGATGCAACAATTTGGGTATGGGAACCCCTCACAGTAGAAGTAGGGAAAGGGTAGCCATAACCTGCAGAACAAAGGGAAGAGAAAGGATGGACAGTCTTTGGAAAACCAGTTCAAGATGCAAACAAAGAAGGATAATAGGAAGAGAAAGAAAGACATGGGGAAGTGGTGTGAGTTCCATAAGAGCCCCTGGAATAAAACCATTGAATGTCACTCAAAGAAGTCATTGGTGGATGAGGTGAAAGACTTTGAATTAGATATGGGTTCCAACTCTAATTTAGAACCAAAAAAAGGAGATGGATCATTGATGCAAAACCCAATGCCATCGTCGCTACCACCAAGATCCATCATGGTGAACATGAGGAACCTGAGGAAGGAGAGTGCCTCTTTCATTCACATATGTGGGTAAAGGTTACTCCACTGCACTTCATCATTGATAGATTTAGCTAGAAGAAGATCATCTCAGTGGAGGTCGTCAAGCGGTTGGCCCTGCCAACAAGACTTCACCCACAACCATACACCATTGAATGGCTCTGCCAAGGAAGTGATCTCTGCGTCAGCCAATAGTGCCACCTTCCCTACGACATAAAACCTTTCAAAGATGAGGTATTGTGTGATGTCGCCACCCTTGAAGTTTTTGATGTTCTTTTGGGCCAACCTTATTTATGGAAACATCATTTTGTATATGAGTCTAGGCCTTGTAGTGTTATTATTACTTTGGACAGGAAATTGCACAAGATACCCTAGGTAGTCCCACCTACTACCATTTCCTTGATCTATTCCAAGAAATGCAGGAAGGTCATCTATCAGAATGATAAGTTTGTATTCTTTTTTATTTACGCTCAAATCGAGCAAAAGGTTGTAGCCACATCCATGGCCTCTGTGGAAAGGCTCTCCACGCAGCAAAATCGAGTGGATAAGGTCATGGAAAAATACAAAGACATCTTCTCCTCACCCACTAGGGTACCTTTGCACTCTCAGATCAAACATTCAATTGATATGACCCCCAACACACTGCTACCCAATGGGCCAGTCTATCACTGCTCTCTGTTGGAAAATGAGGAAATCAAGTGCTAGATCCAAGAGCTACTCCAAAAGGGGCACATTTGACCAAACTCATCACCTTGTGGAATCCCAATTGTTCTTGTACAAAAGAAAGACATGACCTGACAACTTTGCAACAATTACCAATCCCTAAATAAAATCACAGTCAGGAACTGGTACCTGATTCCCCGAATCAATGATCTCCTTGACTAGCTCAAGCAACCCAAATACTTAGACAAGATTGATCTAAATTCCATCTACCACTAGGTCCCAATAAAGAAGACTAATGTGTGGAAGATTGCCTTCAAGTCCAAAGAAGGTCTTTTTGAATGGTTGGTCATGCCCTTTGGCATGACGAATGCCCCAAAAAATTTCATGAGGATGATAGACAATATCGTGTGGCCTTCACCAATTATTTTGTGTTGGTGTATTTGGATGAAATCCTCATCTTCAACAAGAGTTGGGCGGAACAATTGAAACACATTCAACAAATTTTGTACACTCTGCAGCAACACAAGCTATATGAAAATTTGGAAAAATGATCCTTTGCCATGGACAGGGTCCAATATCTTGGATACATTGTTGATAAGCATGGGGTGCATGTCGATCTAGCCAAGATAAATGTCATTTGTGACTGGCCAACCCTGACCACACTCACTGAGGTTTAGAGATTCTTAGGCCTTGCCAATTTCTATCATAGGTTCATGGTGGGATTCTCTCATATCGTATGGGCCCTTATCCAAGTGACCCGAGGTGGTGGTAAGGCTAAGTTCATGTGAGGCCTATCGCAAAAAAAAATGTTTGATGATTTGAAGAAACGCTTGTCCTCAACTTTGGTGCTCTCATTAGCTGACCTACAACAACCTTTTGAGATCAAGACCGATGCTTCAAAATATGTTGTGGGTGTAGTTCTCACTTAACATGGACATCATGTGGCCTGTCATAGTGAGACACTATCATATGTCATTCACAAGTACCCTACTTATGAAAAATAAATGTACTCCATTGTGCAATCCTATGGCTAGTGGAGGCATTACATTCTCAGGAAGGAGACAGTCATCCACACTGATCATAAGCCTCTATAGTTCCTGTAGACACAAGAAAAATTGCAGAATGAACACCATCAGAAGTGGTCCACATACTTGCAATAGTTACATCTCAAAATCAAGTATAAGACCGGAAGCACCAAACATGTTGCTAATTTCCTCAGTCGACCTCCAATGGTAGCACTCACCATGATGCTAAACTCCTGCAGCCATAAGACTTGCAAATGGCCCTAACTCTACGAGAGTGATCCTAACTTCTCCACCACTTATCATATGTTGGGAACCATAATAGTTGTCGAATATTTCCACCTTCAGGAAGGGTTGCTCTGCCATTTGGGCCATATTTTGATTCCATTAAGCAAGTGAGAGAAGATGATTTAGGAATCTCACTATAGTCGGGTGGCAGAACACATCGACATAGAAAGGATAGTGGTAGTGTTACACCAACATTTATATTGGATGAAACTTCGACGGGATGTTAGCAAGTATATCAGGTCCTGCATTTCCTGCACCATATCCAAACCGATCATTAAGAAACAAGGCATGTACACCCCTATTCCTACTCTTGAAAGGCCCTAGGAATCCATCTTGATGGAATACATGTCGGGCCTTCTATCAACCAAGTGGAGAAATTACTTGGTTTTTTTGGTGGTTGATCACTTTTCCAAAATGGGAATTATTACCACCTACAAGAAGAGCATCACAGCGGAGGCCACTAGCAAGCTCTTATTCGAATGATTATGGGTACATTTTTGGATTCCCCAAACCATCGTCTCATATCGGGACAACCATTTCCTCAACACATTGTGGTCGACTCTTTGGTCACTACTGGACACCAAGCTCACCAAATCCACCGCCT
The DNA here is from genome assembly GCA_000966675.3 of Picea glauca. Lineage (NCBI taxonomy): Eukaryota > Viridiplantae > Streptophyta > Pinopsida > Pinales > Pinaceae > Picea > Picea glauca. The sequence continues at coordinate 266,208 of JZKD02S0215876.1, forward strand.
TCCACCCCCAAATGGATGGCCAAACTAAGGTCGTCAATAGGATGATCGTGCATGTCTTGTGCATGTACAATTCCAATCATCCATTCACATGGGATGACAGTCTTCCCTATGTTCAACACAAATACAACATATCCATAAATACCTCAACCAACCACAGCCCCTTTCAGGTGGGGTTGGGATTTCACCCATTGGGTTCCATGGATGTTGCACTACCCCTTGCGTCCACCCAATAAAAATTGTCCCATGGTCACACTTAAGTCAATAAATCCACCTGATTCATTGAATGAATATAGCACATCCACCAACAATTTTAGAAGATTTTACAGAAGTCTAATGCCAAGTACAATCAGCGCCATGATCAACACTAGGTGCCACACAAGTTTCAGGTGGGAGACAAAGTTTGGTTGCACTTGTAGAAAGAACACCTGAAAGGATCCCTTCAAAATCTTCATCCACTTCACTATGGACCTTATACCATCACCAAGGCTATGGGTGACAATTATTTTGAGCTCAACATTCCCTCCTTCCTTGGGTTGTACCCATTGTTTAATGTGGACATCCTTCGGCCATACTTTCCACCATTATTGGACACCTTAGAGGTAGTAGAAAATTTGGCACCAAAAAATCTCAACCGTAATTGTATGGAATAAGAATTGACTCATCACATCGTGGACACATAGGTCACGGGCACTCACCAACATACATTTCATCTTTATCATATTGTCAAAGCAGGGCAACTCCTGCATCAAGGGAAGTGGTTCACCCATGGCCAAATTCAAAAAAAATTCCTTATATGATGGGGGAACTCAACGCAATGGAGACCATTGCTTTCTAAGGGGGGAGGATTGATCCAGGTGGATATCAGTGGCCACCCACCTATTCCATCTAGCTCACATACAAATTTCACCTTGGCAGTTGCAATTTTCATCTTGGTAATTTTTTTGTAGGTTTTCGGGTCATAAACCTTTGGGGCCATTTTGAGGCCCTAAACAATGTTTTTTAGGCCTTCCATAGTCACACTATAGGCTTTATCCTAGAGTGACTACATAATGCGTATTCCTCGGATAGACTTTTCCAACAGGCTATCGTGCGCCTAAAATGGAGATCATATGCAAAATTTACGACCCCAGGAAGTTGATGTACCAAATTACCCCAACGAGGTCCACATGAATTTTGGTGCTTCATCTTCTAGGGTTAGGTTTTTGGATGTCTAGGGTTTTGGCATTCATGTTTGATGTAAAAATTCCTTTGGAGCCTCACTGTACTCATCTTCTTGCGAATGAGTGTGGTCATCACATCTCTTCTTAGAGATAAGATGTCACCATTCTAGCAAGCTTGTTCCAGTCTACATTTTACAGTTTCAACATATTTATTATTTAATAGAAGCCAAGTTTTACTGTATCTCTATTATTATTCACTGTATCTCTATGTTAATACTATATATATGTCTTTTCATTTCATTCTTCTCATAAATTTGGATCAAGTAAACAAAGTGTGGATGCTACTATTAAAAGTAAGGTCTAGTCACGTGAAGGTTTAAATATGCATAAATATGTTTTCCACTTTTCTCTTGTGTGTGTCAAGGATTGGAATATGATGCATGAATTCGTCGTTGTGTGTGTCATAGTGAATGAAATTTGTTGGTTGTGTTACCAGTGGTATTAAAATCCCTTGGTGGGTATGAGTTGATTTCTTGCATGGTGTGTCTGAGCTAAGATGGATAGCTTGGTTTGTGAGAACATGGTTAAATCTCTAGATTTGTTGTTTGTGGATGCCAATGATAGTGAAAATGATTTGGTGATCAGACTCCATCTTTGTAATTTTCAATTCTTGGGTTCATTGAAGTTAACAAACCTATTGAGCACAACTAAATCAATATGGGATAATGGTTGTTTTGTTAGAATTTATGACTCTAACAAATGACAAGGGAAGTATTGAGATCTAAGACAAACACTGAACAAAGATGTGTAAGATCTAGAAAAAGACACCAATTATGTGAGTGATTCCAGAAAAGGAAGAAAATATTCCTATCATATGTATCATAATCTCTTGTTGATATTTTGTATCCCTATGTGGAAATACCTTCTGATGTAAAGGTCATTCCTAAGTCTGCTTCGTAGGGTTTGTGGTAGTTGAAAAGGAAATATAGCTACATGTTTTGTTCCCTCTAACTATTCCTTGGTGAAAGATTGTTTGAAAAATTTTGTACTATAAGTCCTCACTGGCGGGTGTAAAGATTGTAAGATTGACATGGATACATCTTGTATCTAGACTATTTTCCTAGAGAAATGGCGAGCATTGTGGTTAGGTACCTAGGTGTCTCAATAGATGGAAATATGTCCACAATATGACTGGTTGTTTAGTCTTTGCATTCAAGTTGATGTTAGGCCTTGGAGTACAATAAGTTTCCATTCAATTTGTGTGGTACCAGTGGTATGGTTGGTTCCCAAATGTTATGTTGTTTGAGATAATAGTGCTACAAGTGAATGGAGGAACATGGACACTTTTTGGTTCTGATATAGAAGCGAGTTTCTTGGGTGAATAACCATTGGTTGGCTATCATGGGAGTTAAAAATTTTCTTGCTAAGAGAAGCTGACGGTTGATTACAAACTAAATTTTGGAGTGGAATGGTGAGATTGCAGTAGGAAGGACATAGATGTTTTCTTGGATACAATAGAGAGTTCTATTTGGATATTATTCCAAGGGTAGTTGGTGATATTTCTTGTGGTATTCTTGTGACTATAGATGGAGATCAAATGATAGAGGAAAAACAAGGTAAATTTTGTGAATAGTGTTAAATAAAAGTAGACTTGACCATACGGTAATTTGAATCACACCTTGTAGTAAGCCTATGGTGTCATGTTTTGATCTTATTTATTGGTCTTTGAAAACATTAGAGCTTGTATCTTGCCTAGAGTTGGTACTTAAGATAAATATTGTAGTGGTACATAGACATTGTTTTCAAAGGTTGTACATGGTGTCTCCATGAGATTAAGTATGTTAATTGTATGTACCTATATCTATGTATGTAACATGTAAAGGAATATTGTTGTAAGACCTATATAGACATGCATACCCCTTTTCCATGTGTTCCTGAATATTTGAATAACTTGTTTGGTATAGAGCAGAAACCTCTATTATAGAGTTTGTAAGCAATTGGAGGATTGGGCAATGTTTTTGGTTGGATGCTTTATGAATGGACCATGTTGGTTGTATACTATGGGAGGTGCCTAAAAACTATAATTTTTATGTATATTTAGGTGGATTTAATCAATAGGTTAAATGAACCATGTACCTAAAGGACAGCCTATTAGATCGACAGTTGCAACGGTTAGGTACCCATGCATTTTGATGGATGGTTGTTCCTTTATATGGAAATTGATAGTTTGGTGATGTTTGCATGATCGAGGTATGAGATGTAAGTGCCAAGATGGACCATATATATATTTTGTTGATTAAGAGTTTCTTTAGTTCAATATGGGGAATTTGTTGCAAAGAACTAGATGAAGATGAATACTTGACCTAACAAATATTAAGACAAGTAGTCATTAAGGGGGAGTGTTGGAATTATTGACTACTACTTGTCTTATGTGTGATCATATTTGTGATATGTGTGATCATATTTGTGATTATTATTATTATTGGTCATTATTGGTTAGATTTCATCTCTATGTAAGGACTCTGTTTATATATTTTAGGATGTTGTTAGTTCTAGTTGGATTTGAGATATTCTCTCCGAGTAGTTAGCTAGTTATTGGCTTGATTGCTATTATGTTGTTAGAAAATTGATGTGTGCAGGTTACACCCAAGAAAAATCCATTTGGAAGCATAGAGTTTAGTGTTGCACTTAGTCTTTCCTCAAGAAAAAAGACATAGTCTCCATTCTAATTATTGAAATCTTTGTACAAGACCAAGAATAGAGGCCATAAGTTATTTCCATGAAGGATTTGTGTTGGTGAAGCGAGTGGGACAAAATTCCCTCATTTACATATCACATCAATGATAGGATCATTGGATGGATTTTACTATTGCAAGAATTTGATATAACAATACTTGACAAGCTTGGAAAAAAAATTGTTGTTGTGGATTTTTTGTTAAGTCTAATCAATACTACAGATGATGAAGTAGTAGATGTAAACTTTCCAAATTAACATCTCTTTTCAATCTCAGTAGAATCCCCTTGGTTTGATAATAGAGGAAACCACTTAGCTATAGGGAGGTTTCCTCAACATTTATTTTACAAAGAACATTGCAAGATCATTAGCAAAAGTGTCACCTACACTTGGATTAGAGGCTATTTGTTCAAGCTTGGGCTTGTTTAGATTCTGAGAAGATGTGTTAGACAAGATGAGATACATGACATCATTCATGCATGTCATGAGGAGCCTTGTGGGGGTCGCTATGCTACAAAGAAGACAACTTACAAAATATTGCAAGATGGATACTATTGGCCTACACTCCATAGAGATGCTCAACACTATGTCTCTCATTGTGATGAATGCCAAAGGATGGGAAAGATTACCAAAAGAGATGAAATTCCATTTCAGCCTCAAGTTTCATTGGGACCTTTTGACTAGTGGGGCCTAGACTTTGTAGGCCCCATTAACCCTTCTTGAAACCAAAAGAATCATATCCTTGTATGCACTAATTACTTGAGAAAATGGGTAGAAGTGAAGGCAATGAGGAATACAATTGAAGAAAAGGTACCTCAATTCCTACATGAAAATATTTTCTCTATATTTGGAGTCCCAAGAGAGATAGTCATAGACCAAGCTCCCCCATTCACCTCAAGTTTCATTTAACACATCATGCAATTGAGCAAGATACACCATCTAAATTATGCTACATACCACCCTCAAGAAAATGGATAGGTAGAGGTGACCAACACATAATTGGAGAACATCCTCACCAAGATAATCAACATGCATAAGAGAGATTGGAAAAATAGGCTAATTGAAGTAGTATGGGAATATAATAGAACTTGGAAGACCACCATGGGGTCCACCCCTATGAACTGGTATATGGAGAAAAAGGATATGTTCCATGTGGAATTTGAAGTTTCCAGACTAAAAACAGCTTCCATCTTGAACCTAGACCTCTCATTATCCCAAAAAGAAAGATTGCAACAACGAAATGCCTTGGATGAGTATAGACATCAAGCCTTGTTCCACATAGAGGTGGTGCAAATAAAAAGAAAAATAAGGCATGAGAAGGTAATCAAGCCTAGAGGTTTCAAGGAATGGTATTGGGTACTTCTCTATGACTCAAGATTCAAGGATTTCAAAGGTAAGATAAGGACCAAATGGCTGGACCCTTATAGGACATAGGAATGTTATGATAATAGACCAATAAAAATTAGAACAATAGATGAGGAGAACATCCCCCTCCTAGTCAGTGTATATAGGCTCAAAATATACAACAAACCATTATCCAAGGAAGAGTTCACATCCACAATCAAATATCAACAATTAGATGTGGTTGAGAAGCAATTCCCTCAACCCATCTCCATGTCCAAAAACTCAAAGAAAGAAAAACAGTAAAAATTCCTAAGTGAAAACCTTACTAAGACACTTGGGATAGACCTCTAGTTGAAAACCTCCATAGGGGAAGCCTTAGGTATGCAATAATATATTCCACACCATGAAAACCCTAATAGTAGTGATGCGGTAGGGCACCAGTGAAAACCATAAATGGAACCAGTACCCTAACAAGAAAAGAAAAACAGAAAAAAGAAAACTAAATTTTGTTCAAAATTGTTTTAGGTACAGAGGTGATGGACAGAACTAGGAACATGCCCATGCAGAATCTACATGCTCAAACTAGAGAGAGGGATAAAGAACTTCAAATACCCTACAACAACAAAAAAAACAAAAAGGGATCAATATACAACCATTACGAAAGCATGAAAATAAGGCAACATCATACATACTATTTGTAAGTCTCATCATGTTCAATTTCATAACCCATCCATACTTCACACTTCCTTCATATCCTCCATGTCATCGACATCTTCATCATCATCATTTGTTATTGAAAAATGAAAGGTGAAATTATATATTATTGAAAAATGTCGCATTTATCTTTCAATCCAAACATGAAATCAAAGGAAAGTTAATCCCTAAATAAAATTATATTAAAAGAGACAAGTGAAGTCAATTTGTCAATTGGGTTTAGTTTGGATGGTTGTGAGGAATGATTTTTATCCTCCCCACCTGGGTTCAATTCCCATAAATGACATGAATAAGTCTCATAATGAGTTTGTTGTAATGACTTCCAGCCACTATGATTCTATCTAATCATGTACTATCTATTTGTTATTTATTGCACCAACAAACCAATTGAAGTCAAAGTAAAGTAAAGAAAAATAAAGGAGACAAATCAAACCAAGTGAGTTAATAAATAAAATCATATTAACAAAGATGAGTGAAGTCAAGTCAATTCGTAAATAAAATCATATTAAAATAGATGAGTGAAATCAAGGTAAAGTAATGTAAAGAAAAGAGTGAGAATATTTATGTCAAGAAGACTAATCAATCCAATCTACATATCCTATGTTAGCTCCATAGATTTCCATGTGAAGAAGTGAGAATATTTCTATCAAATATATCATCCATCATTTTTTCTAGCCATTCCATAGACTTCCAGTTGCCTCAACAAAACTATAACTATCTATTTATTATTTATTGCACCAATGTGGGGTCCTTCCTAATGGTCTGCGGTCTACCACGTTCTGCACAGCTCAAAGTTTTGAAAGAGATAGTGTTGGCATCTTTACTCACAATCAAAATCTGACTCACACCATGTTGGTGCCCATCACCAAAAATAAAATTGCACGACTCATCAAGGTGGTCAATCTCATCATTGAGCATGCTGACATAATCATTTTTTCAATTTGTCCCTGATATACCTTGTATGATGTGGTTTAGTTACAATTCTTATACCTATGATGCGTAGTATTCTTCATGCATATATATATTTAATATTAGTGAATCTAATGGTTTAAAACATGTGTTTCCTTCTTGGAGATCACAGGTTCAAATCTAGAAGGGGGTAGGGTATGTATACCGATTTGGTGTCTGGCTTGGTCATGACCTTAAAAATAGATTATTATTATTATTATTATATAGCCAATTTTATTCTTCATGCATACATATATCGTAGTATTTTTCATTAGAGTGTGGTTCCAGTGTACGGTTGGTTCCCAAATGGTATTTTGTTTGAGATAATAGTGCTACAAGTGAATGGAGGAACATGGACACTTTTTGGTTCAGATATAGAAGTGAGTTTTTTGGGTGAATAACCATTGGTTGGCTATCATGGGAGTTAAAACATTTCTTGCTAGGAGAAGTCGAGGGTTGATTAAAAACTAAATTTTGGATTGGAATGGTGAGATTGCACTAGGAAGGACATGGATTTTTTCCTGGATATAATAGAGAGTTATTTTTGGATATCAGTCCAAGGGTAGTTGGTGATATTTCTTATGGTACCCTTGTGACTATAGATGGATATCAAATGATGGAGGACAAACAAGGTAAATTTTGTGAGTAGTGTTAAATAAAAGTAGACTTGACCACACAGTAATTTGAATCTCACCTTGTAGTAAGCCTATGGTGTCATGTTTTGATCCTATTTATTGGTCTTTGAAAACATTAGATCTTGTATCTTTCCTAGAGTTGGTACTTAAGATAATTATTGTAGTGGTACATGGGCATTTTTTCAAAGGTTGTACATGGTGTCTCCATGAGATTGAGTATGTTAATTGTATGTAACATGTAAAGGAATATTGTTATAAGACCTGGATAGACATGCATACCCATTTTCCATATGTCCATGATTATTTGAATAACTTGTTTGGTATAGAGCAGAAACCTCTATTATAGAGTTTGTAAACAATTGGAGGATTAGGCCATGTTTTTGGTTGGATGCTTTATGAATGAACCATGCTGGTTGTATACTATGGGAGGTGCCTAAAAAGTAGAATCGTTATGTATATTTAGGGGGATTTAATCAAGAGGTTAAATGAACCATGTACCTAAAGGATATCCTATTAGATTGACAGTTGCAGCGGTTAGGTACCCATGCATTATGATGGATGGTTGTTCCTTTATATGGAATTTGATAGTTTGGTGATGTTTTCGTGATCGCGATATGAGATGTAAGTGCCATATATATATATAGATAGATAGATAGATAGATTGTTGATCAAGAGAGAGAGAGAGAGAGAGAGAGAGAGAGAGAGAGAGATTCTTTAGTTCAACATGGAGCATTTGTTGCACAGAACTAGATGATGATGAATACTTGACCTAAAAAATATTAAGACAAGTAGTCGTTAAGGTGGGGTGTCGGAATTATTGAGTCCTACTTGTCTTATGTGTGTTAATATTTGTGATTATTATTATTATTGGTCATTATTGGTTAGATTTCATCTCTATGTAAGGAGTCTGTTTATATATTTTAGGAGGTTGTTAGATCTAGTTGGATTTGAGATATTCTCTCCGACTAGTTAGCTATTTATTGGCTTGATTGCTATTTAGTTGCTAGAAAATTGATGTGTGCAGGTTACACCCAAGAAAAAACCATTTGGAAGCATAGAGTTTAGTGTTGCACTTAGTCTTTCCTTAAGAAAAAAGACATAGTGTCCATTCTAAAGATTGAAATCTTTGTACAAGACCAAGAATAGAGGCCATAAGTTATTTCCATGAAGGATTTCTGTTGGTGAAGCGAGTGGAATACAAGTCCCTCATTTACATATCACATCAATGCTAGGATAATTAGATGGATTTTACTATTGCAAGAATTTGATCCAACAATACTTGACAAGCTTGGAAAAAAAATGTTGTTGTGGATTTTTTATTAAGTCTAACCAATACTACAGATGATGAAGTAGTAGATGAAAAATTTCCAAATGAACATCTCTTTTCAACCTCACTAGAATCCCCTTGGTTTGATAACAAAGGAAACCACTTATCTATAGGGAGGTTTCCTCAACATTTCTTTTACAAAGAACATTGCAAAATCATTAGGAAAAGTGTCACCTACACTTGGATTAGAGGCTATTTGGTCAAGCTTGAGATTTTTTATATTCTAAGAAGATGTGTTAGAAAATATGAGATACATGACATCCTCCATGCATGTCATGAGGAGCCTTGTGGGGGTCGCTATGCTACAATGAAAACAACTTATAAAATCTTGCAAGATGGATACTATTGGCCTACCCTCCATAGAGATGCTCAACAATATGTCTCTCATTATGATGAATGCCAAAGGATGGGAAAGATTACCAAAAGAGATGAAATTCCATTGCAGCCTCAAGTTTCATTGGGACCTTTTGACCAGTGGGGCCTGGAATTTGTAGGCCCCATTAAACCTCCTTGAAACCAAAATAATAATATCCTTGTATGCACTATTTACTTGAGAAAATGGGTAGAAGTGAAGCCAATGAGGAATACAATTGAAGAAAAGGTACCTCAATTCCTACATGAAAATATTTTCTCTATATTTGGAGTCCCAAGAGAGATAGTCATAGACCAAGGTCCCCCATTCACCTCAAGTTTCATTTAACACATCATGCAATTGAACAATATACACCATATAAATTATGCTACATACCACCCTCAAGAAAATTGATAGGTAGAGGTGACCAACACATAATTGGAGAACATCCTCACCAAGACAATCAACATGCATAAGAGAGGTTGGAAAAATAGGCTAATTGAGGTAGTATGGGCATATAATAGAACTTGGAAGACCACCATAGGGTCCACCCCTATGAACTGGTATATGGAGAAAAAGGATATGTTCCATGTGGAGTTTGAAGTTGCTAGACTAAAAACAACTTCCAACTTGAACCTAGACCTCTCATTAGCCCAAAAAGAAAGATTGCAACAATGAAATGCCTTGGATGAGTATAGACATCAAGCCTTGTTCCACATAGAGGTGGTGCAACTACAAAGAATAAGAAGGCATGACAAGGTAATCAAGTGTAGAAGTTTCAAGGAAGGGTATTGGGTACTTCTCTATGAATCAAGATTCAAGGATTTCAAAGGGAAGATAAAAACCAAATGGTTGGACACTTATAAGACATAGGCATGTTACGATAATAGCCCAATAAAAATTAGAACAATAGATGAGGAGAACATCCCCTTCCTATTCAATGGATATAGGCTCAAAATCTACAACAAACCACTATCCAAGGAAGAGTTCACATCCACAATCAAATCTCAACAATTGGATGTGGTCGAGAAGCAATTCCCTCAACCCATCTCCATGTCCAAAAACTCAAAGAAAAAAAAACAATAAAAATTCCTAAGTGAAAACCTTACTAAGACACTTGGGATAGACCTCTAGTTGAAAACCTCCATAGGGGAAGCCTTAGGTATGCAATAATATATTCCTCACCATGAAAACCCTAATAGGAATGATGTGGTAGGGCACCAATGAAAACCAGAAATGGAACCAATACCCTAACAAGAAAAAAAGAATAGAAAAAATAAAACTAACTTTTGTTCAAAATTGTTTTAGGTACACAGGTGATGGACAGAACTATGAACATTCCCATGAAGAATATACATAATCAAACTATAATGAAGGATAAGAACATCAAATAGCCTACAACACCAGAAAAAAAAAAGGGATCAATATACAACCATTACGAAAGCATGAAAATAAAACAACATCATACATTCTATTTGTAAGTCTCATCATGTTCCATTTAATAACCCATCCATACTTCACAACTCCTTCATATCCTCCATTTCATCCACATCTTCATAATCATCATTACCCACCTCAAAAAACCATTACACCATACCCAAAAAATGTGGACCAACACCACAGTGACCATTGTTATCATCATCATACATCTTGCAAAACAACTATGTGTCGCAATTACAATATAAAGCAGTTTGTTCTTGCCGAGGATAACAAAAATATGCATTCATCTATTATCAAAGTATAACAATACACCGATATTATTGTGGTCAAAACCAAAAATATGATGATTATGCATCAACACCAATAGGTATATACAATAATCTTTTGTCCACGCTAGCAATATTATGGGTCTGTACATATATTGTACAAAATCTGTATAGATACTTCACAAATTCAACATCAAAAGGAAAAATTAATCATCACCATACAAGATATCATATTAGTCCTTTTGACTAATTAGGCATCGTAAATTAGTTGCATCAAACAAAGGAGGTATCAACATAGTTAACAATCCTAGAAAAGGAACTCAAAATCAACTCCAAAATGACAACAACAGGCGTACCTATAGACAAATACAATTTCAATTCTTCTCAAAGACACAATCATAATTTTTACACTATAAAAGGATCAAAACAATGTTGTAGGTATATGAAACTCTTCATGATACTGTATTTATACTCTTCAAGGCTTCAATCATCCTTTCCACCACCATACCTATCCTCCATATAAAAACCACAATGACCATGCAACATTCATCCATCATATATATCATTGTTTCACTCAACTCCATTTATACCACATCCTCCATCTACCATTTTATGCATTTCCTACCACTACCACCCATTACCAATAACTACCATACTTTAAAAACCCTAAAAATCCAAAATTGTGCAATAAAAACATATGTAACTATAGGAAGCTACATGGAATAGAAAGTGTTAGGAGTATTGGAATTTGTTTTTACACATTTACTATTTTTGGATACACCTATTAAATCAGAAGTAATGAAGGAAATTTATGTAGAAAGGTGAAAATATTTATTATTGAAAAATATCACATTTATCTTTCAATCCAAACATGAAATCAAAGGAAAGTTAATCCCTAAATAAAATTATATTAAAAGAGACAAGTGAATTCAAAGTGTCAATTGAGTTTAGTTTGGATGGTTGTAAAGAATGATTGTTATCCTCCCCACCAGAGTTCAATTCCCATAAATGACATGAATAAAAATCATAAAGAAAAGGAGTGAGAATATATATTTCAAAACATATTAAAAATAATAATGTGGCGTCCTTCCTAATGGTCTGGTCGACGGGTCTATCCCGTTCTGCACAACACAACTTTTCAAGAAATACATAGCCACATTTGAACTATTCCTACTGTAACTCTATCTAATCATGTTGGTGCCCATCACCAAAAATAAAATTGTGTGACTCATCAAGGTGGTCAATCTCATCATCGAGCATGTTGATGTAATCATTTTTTCAATTCCTCCATGATATACCTTGTATCATGTGTATGATGTGGGTCACTTGCAATACCTATACCTATGATGTGTAGAATTCTTCATGCATATATATAAAATATTAGTGGGTCTAATGGTTTAGAACACGTGTTTCCTTCTTGAAGATCACAGGTTCAAACCTAGAAGGGGCTAGGGTATGTATACCTCTGTAGACTTTAGTAGTCAAAACGCTACATGCAATATTGTTCATTAGAGTCTAGAAAAAAGTGCATATATTATGAAATATCTCTCTCTCCCTTTTAAAAGGGATAACCCAAGATCATGTATATGGAGTCTCTCTTTCTTAACCATGAGTTGGCCAACTCTCCTTCTCTTCTTAGATTTCACAAGTCTTTTGGGCTTCCCTCATTACTACCTTCATCACTAATTTCATTTTGTACCTACTCACTTCTCTTCCACACTACTTTCATCTAGTTCTTCCATCATCGATTTGGAATGGAAAACCTCCTTAGAACCCATTCATCCCCCTCACTAGTTTCTAATTCCCCCTCCCCAATTATACTAATTTCCTACAACTCACCAACATTGTTCCAACTAGCCCCCATGGCATAGTGAAATTTCTCAACCATGTCTATAGGGGTAAATGGAAAAAATTTCTCTTCTCCCAAAAATTTATTTATCTAGAGGGGGATTTCCCACACTAGTCTACTTGGATCTCCTTTCTTAATCACTTCTATTCTGGAAAAAGATTGACAGTTTTGTAGTAAAATTTTATAATATACCCTTCTACGGTATTTTCAACCCAAAAACCCACAACATGAGTAATCTGGCGTTCTATTCACTATAGCACAATTATATTTGAAATGTTCAAATAAATGTTCTTTCTCTGTCAATCTTTGTACTATGGAGCTTCCTCAAGTCTCTTCAACCACTTGTATAGACTTACAGAGAATTCATACCAAAACACCAAATACTAGTCTTTAGATGGGCCATCATAAAATACATATTTTGGACACATCTAAGGGTCCCATTCACTCAACTCAACCTCTTTTGCGACAAGTATTCAAAGCTTTTCTCCCACCAATTTTGGATCATGTACTTATAAATCCTACCACTCTTCCTATAGTTATCTCCCTTCAAAAAATGGGTCTTGAAAACATAACAATTTATTAGCGTTAGATGGAGACCAAGTTTCTCATGCATTACCAACAAAGGCTCAGTTGTAGTATAGTAGCACTAGCATATTCAATGTTCCCAAAGAGAAGAAGGTATCACCCAAGGTGCAACTGAGAGTGTTAAAGGTATAGGTAGATATAGTAGGACTTCTTCAAAATCATTAACAATGGTTTAATACCATACATGCATTATAACTATGCAGTGTTGGAACATCAAGCATTGATGGTTCATTACACATCTTCTCGGTTCAGTCAGTCGAGAGGTCAATCTACATTTGTGTAACACCCCATATATTGGCCTTTAGGGAGTTAGAACATTGATTGTTTACTCATCTTAGTAATTCAATCCTTAACATTTGTTTGGACTCAGTTAGATTGGGATAGATATTTGAGATATGTACATCTTGACCTAATTATGTCTTTCATGATATTACTTTCACTATTATATACTCATGATGATGATAGTTCTTTGGTTTGTTTAAACATGCAAGTTAAAAAGTGGATTTTAGGTACATGGATACTAGTTCAAGTTATGATGTGAATGCATAAGAGATGCCAGACATGATAAAAATAAACATGCCTTTCTTAAATTGAACGTCAATACAGATATGGATCCTTATATGAAATTATTATGTATATGCATAGATATGAGTTATTGGTGAATTAACTTGAAGGTTAATGAGCTATGCGATAGCCAAATGACTATAATGTTGAGGTGACTTGGATATCATAGATATCAAGAAGATAGTATATGCTATATGTTGTACTTATTATTTAATTTATGATTCAAAATATTGCTATGATTTGTGGTGAGTGTGGTTTTGACAGGACACATAGCTTTCCCAGATTGGTTGTTTGATTACGTGACTCTAAGAACAGTAGTTTCACAATAGGGCTTGATGTAGGGTGTGGACCCTAGTTCTATAAGGAGGGGTGGAGGTATTTCCCACCGTTTATCCTCTGAAACCTAGAGTCGTGGGAGGGCTGTGTGAAGTCACACTCCCCTAGACGTGTGATGGCGACTGCTAGTTGCCGGTTGGGGAAGCTTGGTTGATATGCATGACACTTACGCTTACGGGTTCTATCTAGAGTTAGGTCAATATAGTTGACGCTCCAGCTTAGTCCTATAGAGGAAAGGATAGGATGGAATATGGAAGTAGGTTAGGAAGGAAGGATTCTTCGATGTTAGTTGAGAATGCTGATTGGGGATTAGAGATGCCACTATTGTTTACTCACTTAGATCCTACCATGTTTAAAACCATCTTTGATTTCCTATTGATATTTTAAGTGTGATAATGAGTTATTGATGAATTGGTGTAATTTTGATCGTTAAGATTTTTAATTGATGCATTACTTGATCTATTGTCCTACATGTCTCAACGATCATATAGGAACTATGCAATAGAGGCAATGTTGTTTATCGTTAGTACATACATGAGATATGTGTCCACTAGCTATGCACACATACCCTACCTATGTACACTAGTACAATTAATTAATGTATTAATTATTAAAGTAAATTATTAACTATTTAATTGAATGGTTATTGAATATGTAAATTATATTGCATGCAAAATATCTAGAAGCTTTAAATACCTTCTTGACTTTGATAAATGGTGGGCATGATAAATTAAATGAGCATGGTGGGGTGTTATGTACATTGTGGAGAAAATTGTCAAATTACATTTATTAGCCAGCATGAGAAGAAAGACTTTTCATTTTGTTTATTGTTGTTTAATGCAAGTCATTTATATTTTAGTTTTATTTTAATATTTTCCCAAAAAAACTAGATAAGGGAGGTTGATGGATAATAATGAGAGTGGTTGAGGAGACTTTAGGAAGTGTGTATGGAAACTTGATAAATAGGGAGAATAAGTAGTGATGAAGGGAGGAGGGAGAGGTTTGAGCATGATGAGAGGTTGTGAAATCTTGGGAACATATATTTCTTATGATGGTTTTTCTTTGAGCATTTGTGATTTGTTTTTCTTGGATTCATGGGCATGGAGAGCCAAGAAACCGAAAGGTTTCTTGGAGCTAGGAAGCTGGCTAGGCTCCTAGTTGGCAGGGAGGATTCCGTTGTTTCACTCTGGGAAAGTGGGAAAGGAGTACTTGGAAGTACCTAGGACTACATTACAATTGATGAGCTTTGACAAACTAAGGAAGAGGTATTTTTGAGTGGTAATTGTTGTTGATATTTTGTATATACTTTCGTTTTAAGTTGCAAATATTAGAGTTAACCTATTACTTATTTCATCATGCTATTTAGATTTATCATTGAGCAAATGTAGAAGAATTGTGTAAATGAAATGAAATTATGTTAAAATAAAGTTGTTATTGTGTATGTATTTAATAAATGATTAATTGCTTAACATCATGTAGAGGGGTTCTACAATTTGGAAATAGTTGGTCGGGCGATCAACCAACAGATCACACCAGTCGGTTGAGTAGTAGATTTGCCTGCCGGTCGGACAGTCGACCAACATTCGAAGATAGTCGGGCGATGGATGGAATAACCCTACAATCGACTAAGATTTGGATGGATAGTTGGTCGGGTCGAGTCCCATTGAGTTGACTTGACACAGTGGAATTTTTGAAATCAACTCTAACCATTGACGATTGTATGTGGACAGCATATTCCAAATTCTATGGAAGTCAGTTAGATCTTGAATCTATAGAAGAAGACCCCTTGTGTCATTATCATATGTTGAATGTGAAGTGATTTCAGATTGCTCAATAGATCATGCAGATCAAGATGTGCAATATGCAATGTGATGTTATTATCACAATACTCTATGCTTAAGTGTTGTAATAGTGTCTTTAGACACCACCTCTGTTATTCGAAATTATTTATCCCTCTTTGGTTTTTTGTAGTACTATGTTCTTTGTTTCATACTGTGTTCCATTTCATTCCCCAACATGGTATCAGAGCTGATGGTTTGAAAAACTTGACCTGTTATCTGCAAACCTTGTTGAGTCGGATATGTTGTGTGATTAACTCTGGGCCAGTGGTTTGCTTATTGGAACTTATTGGAAGAAAAATAGTATGTCTATATATCGAAGATGGCTTCAAATATTGATCATATTTTTCTAAACGGATCAAATTACACAGTATGATCTCTAGATATGGAAACTCTATTGAAAAGTAAGAGACTGTGGCAATATACCAAGGTCGTGATCCTAAATCGAATAGATGCTTCGACAAAAAAGTTCATCGATGGAAAGAAGGATGATTCTATAGGGGTCATCCTGACCTACACCTCACGAGAAATCCACTTTCATATCAGTGGACTTAACTGTCCACGTCTAGTCTGGAAGAAGTTGAAGACCTTGTTCGACCAATTCGAAGAAAGCCACATCATGTAGTTGGAGAAAGAGTTGATCACACTTGATCCTCATTCCTTTGAAAGAATGGATGAATATTTAGTGTGTGTTAAAGAACTCCAGTTGAAGTTGAGTGAATGTGGAGAAAACTATAAGAAGAAGGATGGACAACTCATTGTGTTGGTCATGATAAATATGAGAAGACTATTTGATGTGTTTGTATCAACCTTCTGCACCAACTGGAATGCACAAAAGAAATATGGTAAGGACTACTCCTTTGAAGTTTTTTCTGAACTTTTTATCATTGATCAACATAGATTGCTTGAAGAAGTAAATCTTGGTGGTAAGCACCAGGCCCACTTGCTCAAGGGTAAGGGAAAGATGGATTCTAGGAATGGAGTGCAGATTGATGCTTCTACATAAAAACCTACATTTACTAATCAGGGACCCCAGATGAAACCACAATGAAATCAAAAGAACAAGACATGTTGGTACTATGGAAATACTAGACATGTTGAGAAGAAATGATTCAATAAGAGAGAACATTTAGAGGAGAAGGTTAAGAGGATTGAAGGAGACATGTCAATTGTTCATCGACCCATTGATAAGTTCACCTTCCAAGCTGGGACTTCTCAGGCCTTGATGTCTCATACTGTGAAAAATGAATGGGTTGTCATATCTGGGTGCACTCATCATATGGAAAAAGATGCCACTTTATTCATGACACTGAATAAAGCTTAATAAAGTAGAATCTATGTTGTTGATGATTTTCATTTTGATGATGTTGGTCATGGTGATGTAGCTTGTCGACATGGTAAAATTGTCGATGTCTATCATGTACCAAATCTCAATGCCAATCTGTTATCTATTTATCATTTGACTTAGACCATTAATATTATGGAATTCTGGCCAGATTTGTTCTATGTTCGTGATTTGAAGAAAGGGAAGTCGATTGTCATTGATGGGCTTTTGGACCTGAAGGAAAAATTATACAAATTATGTGACTTCAATTGACCTAAATTTGAATTGACTGCACTTGTTTCTCACACTAATGAGAGAAGTCAAATTTGGCATGAATGATTCAGACATATAAATTTCTGAAGTTTGCAGGCATTGGCAACACAAAACATGGTTGTTGGTTTACTAAAGGTGTATGTAAGGGTTGCATACTTGGGAAGCATCATCATGTATCTTTTGACTATGGACAAGTGTGGAGAGCACATAACCTACTGGAACTAGTTCATAATCATGTTTGTTCTATCAACTTACCTTCACTGGAAGGTGTAAGGTATATTTTAACTTTCATTGATGATTTCTCTCACTTCCCATGGGTCTTTTTCCTAAAGAATAAAAATCTTGTCTTTGAGAAGTTCAAAGAATTTAGGGCCTTTGCTGAAAAGCAATATGGTCATGATCATGATTGTGAGTGGGTGGAAGACCTCTGAGAATATCTTCAAATACTTTGGAATGCTTATCAATGATTCGTTGGATATCTAGGGGAATATATGGCTTAGATGTTTGAACATCCAATGAACATAGTTATATAATTCCACCCTAATGCCCCTTTTTCAATAAATTTTTCATGCCATTAGAGATTATCACCTTAGTGGGTCTCCTTGTGATACCCCTTAACTCAATTTCCATTCCTTCCAATGAAAATTCCATGAAAAGTTCTTGAAAATTAAAAGCCATTGTTCCCAATGATTGTAATCATTGGACTCCTAGTACGACATCAACACCACCCATGGGTATAGCAATCATTGGACTATTCATTACATATTCCCCCATATTAAGATTGATCTTATGGCATTTTCCTAAGCAATTGATAGTTCCTCCATTTGAAATCATACTTGAAACTCTAGCACTGGATATATAAAGCAATTGAGAGATTTGGCTAACTTATAGTGAATGGAATTATGAGTACTAATAGAATACATTAGGACTATTACCTTTTTCTTTTTGATATATCATTAGATATTGAGGGTTTGAGGAGTGCTAATTCTAGATAATGCATTACATGATATGGTGGGACTCAACTCTTCAAAAGAAATATCATCTACGTTTTCATATTGAGATGGTTCTTGTTCTTGTTCTTCTTCCTCTTCACAATCTATGTAGAATAATGTTTTCTCACCACACTAATGTACCTTACTGTACTTTCTGTCAAAATTAAAGAATAAACCTTTTTCTTTTCTTTCCTACAATTGTTGAGGTGTTTTAGAACAAGGAACATTATTCTCTCGATAGATGTTAGGAGTGGTCCTTCTAGTAGCCATAGCCATATTTTTACTTTCAACTTTTCTCTCCACCTTGAATGCATTCTCCAATGATTTGTGTTCCCAAAGGAAAACCTCATGTTGAATGTTATCCTTTAAATTTCCTATGAATACATCAATTAGGTTCTCATCTAGAATATCTGTTACCTTTATATTCAATCTTTGGAAGTTCTCAATGTGCTCCACAACTGAACCCTTTTTCTTGTGATTTATCAATTGAATAAAGAAGGTATTGCTCATAGTATCCTCATAGTGTGCTATCATTTCTTCCATGAAAATTGTCCAAGTGACAAGTGATTTGTGAGAACAAATCCATAGATAACACACAAATTGATTGGGTTCTAAATATAAAGACGCAATTCATACCCTTTTTGTGTGTGGCACATCATGTAGATCAAAGAAATTCTCCCTCTCGAGTATCCATGTGATTAGATCCTTGCCATCAAACTTCCTCATATCTATCTTAGGAAAGTGGTTGGTCTTCAACCCAAAGTTAGAGTTTCTCCAGTCTTGATACATCTTCCTTGTGTCATCATCATGAATTTCATGGGATACATTTTCACTTTCAGGTGGCCTTTCTATTAGGAAATTTTTCAATCTTTCCATGATCTCCCTTTTTAAACCATCCATCTTAGTATCCATTACTTCTTCCAACTTATCTTTAGTTGAATCCATCATCCCTAGTAATTCATCTTTTGTTACTGCCTTCTTTTGTAAATAATTTATGTTCCTTTTCATTTCTTCACCTTCATCAAGAGTCCAAGTGGGACTATATGAAGGATTATTTGGTGTAGAAGTTCCCTTCTTTTGTGGCATGTTGGCCAAGTGTCATTGCAAGGTAGGAATTCCTAATTAGCTTAGGCAGAGGTCCTCAAAAACAAGGAAGTGTCAAGTGCTATAGCTCTCTGATATATGTGTGGTGTCCAACAATAGTTATTTGGCTCGATATCTCAAGGCACTAACTAAGGAGGCTTGACCATGCCCTTAGTTGTACTATCCGACTACCCAGGTACTAGAGAGTGATCTCCCTGAGTGTTGTTCTCGGTGTACTATAGAAATAAGACAACCAAAAGGTTTACTTGGTAAGTCTCAGGATTATAGGTGTTCTCCCAATATAAGCAAGGTACATGGGATCTTATATCTGTATTAGTGTTGTCTAATGCCCAATTGTTCATAAGAGGCCTTTTGATATACTCTAGGTATGTGGAAGAACCACATAGTCCCTAGGTTGTAGCACTAATAAGTAATGACAAATCCTATGTTTCGAGATGACAGAATACATCTATACCTAAAACTCCCTAATATTCTCTCAAATTTATGTGATACTCCTTTTATCCCACTTTACTATACATGTGTAATCACCCCAATTAAATATTATAGTCCAAAGATATGCAAATTTCCAAAAACAAAACGCACCTTTAAAACCGTGATTTGGAGGTGGTTCTGCTATATGATCTTTCCTCTCTTGTATCTCCAAAATTTCGACCCTTATAGGTCTAAAATTTCATTTTTTAATTATATGATACGTCTTCTCTACAATGCCACAAGTTTGATGAAAATCGAATGTGCCAAGTGGAAGTTATGGTAACTTCCCCACACCTTGCTGAGTTTTTTCCCTTCCAGGAGAGCGTACTTGTAAAGCGTGCCAAGAGCACAATATCTGATATTTGATTCTGAAACTTGCACCCAAAATACTAAATACTTTCCAATATCCAATGCAACTAGTCTCACTTAATATGGATACTCACTTAAGAAGATATCCCTATTTTACCTGGAACACCTTTTTGCGACTAGTTAATATGACTAGTCAACTACCCTATCTTACACTGGGTGTATCTATAAACGTAGGATGACCCAGAAGATGAAATTTTTATCGCATCTCCCTTGATAATTTCTCTAAATACGCTTCTAGTTTAAAGGTCTCAAATGTCACATAAATGTTTTTATAGTGAAAGTTCCGCGATGACTAAATTTAGGATGATTCCAGAACCTGATCTTACACAGGTTGTATCTATGAAAGTATAAAGTCTCAGGAGATGAAATGTTAACCCCAAGTACCTTGATTTGTCTACTAAAAATCCTTCAAGGAGTTCCTTTTGATACATCGCAGAAAAAAAATTATAATGAAAATTCCAAGGTGTCTTAGATGCAACAACAAAACCCCAAGACCTTGATCTCTGATCCCAAATGTTAAGAACCAAATATTAAAATAGCATAGAAACCTCAAAATAAGTACTCAACGCCTTGAAAAAAAGATAATTTTAGATAATAAGCCTCTTCTAGGGGGAAACCTCCTTATACACCACATAAATTTACAAATACAAGATGATTCCAAATGAAAAGGTGTCCTTGGTATATATAGGATACTAGAAGGTACAATTACAACTAATGGACGCAAGTTGACATTGAAGACCTATGGAAGCCTGATGTTAGGAGGAACACTCCCAGGAATTAGGTGAATCACATGATCATGATTGTGAGTGGGTGGAAGACCTATGGAAATATCTTCAAATACTTTGTAATGCTTATCAATGATCCCTTGGAGATCTAGGGGAATATATGGCTTAGATGTTTGAACATCTAGTGAGCATAGTTGTATAATTCCACCCTGATACCCCTTTTTCAATATTTGTGTCATGCCATTAGATATTATCACCTTAGTGGGTTTCCCTGTGATACCCCTTAACTCAATTTCATTTCCTTCCAATGAAAATTTCATGAAATGTGTTTGAAAATTAAAATCCATTGTTCCTAATGATTGTAACCATTGGACTCCTAGTATGACATCAACACCACCCATGGGTATAGAAATCATTGGAATATTATTACATATTCCCCCATTGTAAGATTGATCTTATGGAATTTCCCTATGAAATTGATAGTTCCTCCATTTGCAATCATTACTTGAAACTCTGGCGCTGGATATATAAAGAAATTGAGAGATTTGACTAATTTATAGTGAATGAAATTATGAGTACTACCAGAATCAATTAGAACTATTAGCTTTTTATGTTTGATATATCCTTTGATCTTGAGGGTTTGAAGAGTGCTAATTCCATCTAATGCATTACTTGATATGGTGGGAGTCAACTCTTTAGAAGAAATATCTTATCTTGAGATTGTTCTTGTTGTTGTTGTTGTTCTTCTTCCTCTTCACAATCTATGTAGAATATTTTTTTCTCACCACACTTACATCCCTTACTGTACTTGTTGTCACAATTAAAGAATAAGCCTTTTGATTGTCTGTCCTCCAATTGTTGAGGTGTCAACCTTGTAGGTTGAGGTGTTTTAGAACAAGGAACATTATTCTCTCGATAGATGTTAGGAGTGGTCCTTCTAGTAGCCATAGCCATATTTTTACTTTCAACATTTCTCTCCACCCTAAACGCATTCTCCAATGATTTGGGTTCCGAAAGGAAAACCTCATGTTGAATGTTATCCTTTAAAGTTCCTACGAATACATCAATCAGGTGATCATATGGAATATATTTTACCTTTATATTCAATCTTTGGAAGTTCTCAATGTGCTCCACAATTGAACCCTTTTGCTTGAGATTTATCAATTGACTAAAGAAGGTATTTCTACTTGTATCCTCATAGTGTGATATCATTTATTATGTGAAAATTGTCCAATTGACAAGTGATTTGCAAGAAAAAATCCATCGATACCACACAAATTGATCGGGTTCTAAATATAAACACACAATTCGTACCTTTTGTGTGTGTGGCACATCATGTAGATCAAAGAACTACTCCATCTGGAGTATCCATGTGATTGTATCCTTGCCATCAAACTTCCTCATATCAATCTTAGGAAAGTGGTTGGTCTTCAACCCAAAGTTAGAGTTTCTCCAGTGTTGATTCATCTTCCTTGTGTCCTCATCATGAATTTCATGGGATACATTTTCACTTTCAGGTGGCCTCTCTATTAGGAAATTTTTCAATCCTTCCATGATCTCCATTTTTAAACCATCCATCTTAGCATCCATTATTTCTTCCAACTTAGATTTAGTTGAATCCATCATCCCTAGTAGTTCATATTTTGTTACTGCCTTCTTTTGTAAATCATTTATGTTCCTGTGCATTTCTTCACCTTCAAAAAGAGTCCAAATGGGAATTTCTGAAGGATTATTTGGTGTAGAAGTTCTCTTTTTTGATGGCATGTTGGCCAAGTATCATTGTTAGGTAAGAATTCCTAATTGGATTAGGCATAGGTCCTCACAAACAAGGGAGTGTCAGGTACTATATCTCTCTGATATACGTGCAGGGTCCAATAATAGTACTCGACACAATATCTCATGGAACTAACTAAGGAGGCTTGACCATTCCCTTAGCCTTACTATCTGACTACTGCAGTACTAGAGAATGATCTCCTCAAGTGTTGTTCTTGGTGTACTATAGAAATAAGATGACCAAAAGGTTTACTTGTTAAGTCTCAGGATTCTAGGGGTTCTCACAATAACCCAAGGTATGTGGGATCTTAGATCCATAGTAGTGTTTTCTAATGCATAAATGTTCATAAGGGGCCTTCAGATATACTCTAGGTATGTGGAAGAACCACACAGTCCTCGGATTGTAACAATGATAAGTAACAACAACTCCTATGTTTCGAGACTGTGTTTCGAGACACTGGAATATGTCTATACCTACAAATCCCTAAGATTCTCTCAAATTTATGTGATAATCCTTTTATCCCACTTTATTATACCTTTGTAATCACCCCAATTGAATATTATAGTCAAAAGATATGGAAATTTCCAAAAACAAAACCCACCTTTTAAACCTCGATTTGGAGGTGGTTCTGCTAGACGATCTTTCTTCTGTTGTATCTACAAAATTTCAGCTCTTCTGGGTCAGAAATTCTATTTTTCAATTCTTTGATACTTCTTCTTTGCAATTCCATAGGTCTGATCAAAATCGGATGTGACAAGTGGAAGTTATGATAACTTCCCCACACCTTGCTTATTTTTTGCCCTTCCAGGAGAGTGTACTTCTAAAGCATTCCAAGAGAAGAATATCTGATATTTGATTCTGAAACTTGCACCTGAAATAATAAAGACTGTCCACTATACAATGCAACTGACCTCACTTAATTTGGATACTCACTTAAGAATATATTACTATTTTACGCGGAACACCTTTTTGTGACTAGTTAATATGACTAGTTAGCTACCCTATCTTACATAGGGTGTATCTATAAACGTAGGATGTCCTAGAAGATGGAATTTTTATCATTACTCCCTTGATGATTTCTTTGAATATTCTTCTAGTTTCAAGGTCTGAAATGCCACATAAAAGTTTTTATAGTGAAAATTCCGTGATGATTAATTTCATGATGATTCCAGAACCTGATCTTACATAGACTATATCTATGAAAGTATAAAGTCTTGTGAGATGAAATGTTAACCCCAAGTATCTTGATTTGTCTACTAACTATCCTCGAAGGCATTCCTTTTGAAACAACGTACAAAAAAATTTACATTGAAAATTCCAAGGTGTCTTAGATGTAGCAGCGAAACCCCAAGACCTTGAGCTTTGATCCCAAATGTTAAGAACCAAATATCAAAATAGCACAAAAACCTCAGAATAAGTACTCAACCCCTTGAAAAAGAGACAATTTTAGACAATACGCCTCTTCGAGGGGGAAACCTCCTTATACACCACATAAATTTACAAATACAAGATGATTCCAAATGAAAAGATCTCCTTGGTACATATAGGAGACTAGGAGGTACAATTACAACTAATGTACCCAAGTCGACATTGAAGACCTCTGGAAGCCTGATGTTAGGAGGAACACTCCCAGGAATTAGGTTAATCACATGATCATGATTGTGAGTGGGTGGAAGACCTCTGGGAATATCTTCAAATAGTTTGGAATGCTTATTAATGATCCCTTGGAGATCTATGGGAATATATGCCTTAGATATTTGAACATCTAGTCAGTGTTGGAAGATTGGTTGTTGTCATTGATGTCAACCCTAGCCATTGGCTTTTGGACCCAACAGTTGATCGAAGTAGATAGAAATGAAGGAAATTACACATGCATATACAACACCCATGGATGGATAGAATAAGTCATTCCGCTTCAAGTGGTATGTGGCATGTCATGTGGATCCTCATGATTGAGGAGAAATGAATTTTTGAAGATGATAATGTAAATTGAAGCAGAAACTACATGTCGGCCCTAATGTTAAAAGGAAGTGACATTAAGGGTATAAATACATATCATTATAAATTCATTTTACACACACAAGTTTGTTAATGAACAAGGAGATATAAGTCAAATTTAAGAGGAAATCTAAAGTAAAGAAGGCCGAATTTCAAGGGAGAATGAAGTCTCTTGGTGTTGTGTTGTAAGGTATGTTATTTATAGATCATCTTACCATTTTCTCTATAGTTTTGTTTCTAGAATGATTCAGATGGTGAAATTTGGAGGATATTGATAAGATATATCTAGGTACCTGTGGTAAAAATTTCATCTCTTTATTCACTACAATTTTGGAGATACACTCTGTGGAAGATAGGGTTTTTGACTAGTCCTGAAGCTAGTCATAAACAAGTGTTTCGGGTAAAGCAATCATAACTTACTGATCAAGAATCCAAACGAAGTGAGACCAATTTAATTCGAAAGAATACAGGCTTTAGTTTCTTGTGTACGAATTTCAGAATCTGATTTTAAATATTGAGCGTGGGGCATTCTATACAAGTTCGCTCTCCTGAATAAACCAAAATTGAATAAGGTCTACCATTTTCTCTATAACTCCTTTTTGGGAAGGATTCAAGGAGTGAAACTTGGAGGAGTTTCAGAGAATAAATTGAGTAATATTATTTACAGGATCAGAGTATTCCAAGAAGTGAAGAATTGCAGAAGTTGAAGAAGTCTTGGGAAGCATTATCAAGTTCTATGTGATGGTTGGTTGATGGTGATAATTTAATGTAAATTTTTATTATCGCTCATATATTGTTGGGTGGAAGGAAGGGGAAAGAATGGATAGTTCAACTCTCTCTTGATATTAGAGGATTGTATCTTCCTTTTGGAGGTTTATCCATCACTTTATATTTGGAAGCTATAGCTTCCCTTGGAAGTCATTAATTCCCTTGAACAATAACTATTAATTATTTCTCATATATTACGCATGGTATATTGTGGTGTATTGGTGTAACTCTTCTACTATTGTTCATTGCTCATTGGATATAATTGAATATATAATCTGGTTGAAGTATAAGTCGAAAAAGTTTTTTAATTGTACTTGATACTAATTCACCCCCCTCTCAGTATCAATAGTGAGAATAGTTGTATAATTCCACCCTGATGCCCCTTTTTCAATAATTTTGTCATGCCATTAGAGATTATCACCTTAGTGGGTTTCCCTGTGATACCCCTTAACTCAATTTACTTTCCTTCCAATGAAAATTTCATGAAAAGTTCTTGAAAATTAAAAGCCATTGTTCCCAATGATTGTAACCATTGGACTCCTAATACGACATCAACACCACCCATGGGTATATAAATCATTGGACTATTCATTACATATTCCCCCATAGTAATATTGATCTTATGGAATTTTCCTAAGAAATTGATAGTTCCTCCATTTGCAATCATTACTTGAAACTCTGGCACTGGATATACAAAACAATTGATAGATTTGACTAATTTATAGTGAATGAAATTATGAGTACTACCAGAATCAATTAGGACTATTACCTTTTTATTTTTGATATATCCTTCGATCTTGAGGGTTTGAGGAGTGCTAATTCTAGATAATGCATTATATGATATGATGGGAGTCAACTCTTCATAAGAAATATTTTCTATGTTTTTATCTTGATATGGTTCCTATTCTTGTTCTTGTTCTTCTTCCTATTCACAATATATGCAGAATAATTTTTTCTCACCACACTTATGTCCCTTACTGTACTTGATATCACAAGTAAAGAATAAATATTTTTCTGTTCTTTCCTCCAATTGTTGAGGTTTCAACCTTGTAGGTTGAGGTGTTTTAGAAGAAGGAACATTATTCTTTCAATATATGTTAGGAGTTGTCTTTCTAGTAGTCATAGCCATATTTTTACTTTCAACATTTCTCTCCACCCTGAACGCATTCTCCAATGATTTGGTTTCCCAAGGAAAACCTCATGTTGAATGTTATCCTTTAAAGTTCCTATGAATACATCAATCAAGTGATCATCTGGAATATTTGTTACCTTTATATTCAATCTTTGGAAGTTCTCAATGTTCTCCTCAACTGAACCCTTTTGCTTGATATTTATCAATTGACTAAAGAAGGTATTGCTCCTTGTATTCTCATAGTGTGCTATCATTTATTCCGTGAAAATTGTCCAAGTGACAAGTGATTTGCATGAACAAATCCATCGATACGACACAAATTGATTGGGTTCTAAATATAAATATGCAATTCATACCTTTTGTGTGTGTGGCACATCATGTAGATCAAAGAATTGCTCCATCTGGAGTATCCATGTGATTGGATCCTTACCATGAAACTTCCTCATATCGATCTTAAGAATGTGGTAGGTATTCAACCCAAAGTTAGAGTTTCTCCAGTCTTGATTCATCTTCATTGTGTCCTCATCATGAATTTCATGGGATACATTTTCACTTTCAGGTGTCCTCTCTATTAGGAAATTTTTCAATCCTTCCATGATCTCCCTTTTTAAACCATTCATCTTAGTATCCATTATAGATTTCAACTTAGCTTCAATTGAATCCATCATCCCTAGTAGTTTATCTTTTGTTACTACCTTCTTTTGTAAATCATTTATGTTCCTGTGCATTTCTTCACCTTCATAAAGAGTCCAAGTGGGATTGTCTGAGATCTTATTTGGTGTAGAAGTTCTATTTTTTGGTGGCATGTTGGCCAGGTATCACTGCAAGGTAGGAATTCTTAATTGGCTTAGGCAGAGGTCCTCATAAACAAGGGAATGTCAGGTGCTATAGCTCTTTGATATACGTGTGGGGTCCAACAATAGTACTTGGCCCAATATCTCAGGGATCTAACTAAGGAAGATTGAACATGCCCTTAGCTATACTATCTAACTACCTAGGTACTAGAGAGTGATCTCCCCAAGTGTTGTTCTCAGTGTACTATAGAAATAAGACGACCAAAAGATTTAATTGGTAAGCCTCATGATTCTAGGGGTTCTCCCAATATATGTAAGGTATGAGGGATCTTAGATCTGTATTAGTGTTTTCTAAAGCACAATTTTTTGTAAGGGGCCTTCCAATATACTCTCAGTGTGTGGAAGAACCACACAGTCCCTGGGTTCTAGCACTGACAAGTAACGACAACTCCTATGTTTCTAGACGCTGTAATATGTCTATACCTAAAAGTCCCTAAGATTATCTCAAATTTATGTGATACTCCTTTTATCCCACTTTATTATACCTTTTTAATCACCCCAATTGAATATTATAGTCAAAAGATATGCAAATTTCCAAAAGCAAAATGCACCTTTTAAACCTCGATTTGGAGGTTGTTCTGCTAGACGATATTTCTTCTGCTATATCTCCAAAATTTCAGCCCTTATGGGTCTGAAATTGTGTTTATAATTCTCTGATACGTATTCTCTGCAATGCCATAGTTCTTATCAAAATTGGATGTTCCAAGTGGAAGTTATGGTATCTTCCCCACACCTTGCTGATTTTTGGCCCTTTCAGGAGAGCATACTTGTAAAGTGTTCCAAGAGAACAATATCTGATATTTGATTATGCAACTTGCACCCAAAATAATATTTTTATGTCCACTATACAATTCAATTGGTTTCACTTAATTTGGATGCTCACTTAAGAATATATCACTATTTTACTCGGAACACCTTTTTGTGACTAGTTAATATGACTAGTCAACTACCCTATCTTACAAAGGATGTATCTATAAACGTAGGATGACCCAGAAAATGAAATTTTTATCACATATCCCTTGATAATTTATCTGAATAGAATTCTAGTTTCAAGATCTGAAATGTCACATAAAATATTTTATGGTGAAAATTCCACGATGATTAAATTCAGGATGACTCCAGAACCCGATCTTACATAGGCTATATCTCTAAAAGTATAAAGTCTTAGGATATGAAAAGTTAACCCCAAGTACCTTGATTTGTTTACTAACTATCCTCCAAGGTGTTCCTTTTGAAACGTTGTACACAAAAATTTATATTGAAAATTCCAAGGTGTCTTAGATGCAACAGCGAAACCCCAAGATCTTGATCTATGATTCCAGATGTTAAGAACCAAATATCAAAATAGCATGAAAACCTCAAAATAAGTACTCAATGCCTTGAAAAAGAGATAATTTTAGATAATAAGCCTCTTCGAATGGGAAACCACCTTATACACCACATAAATTTACAGATACAAGATGATTCCAAATGAAAAGGTCTCCTTGGTATATATAGGAGTCTAGGAGGTACAATTACAACTAATGGACCCAAGTGGAGATAAATAAAATAAAAATACCATTGTAATATGACCCAATTAAGGGGTAATGTGCCACTATTTAGGGATTATCAGCCATTGTGTGATTTTTTTTTCATTTCTTAGTCTAAATATGTAGTGGATTTGTTGTCATGTTTTAAGATGGTTGATTGCAAGCCTTGTCACTCCCTTTCAGTATGGAGTGAATCTTACTAAAACATGTCAAACACCTGTTGTCGATGATGTACTTTATCGACAATTGGTCGACAATCTTATTTATTTTACTCATAGTCGATGTGATATCTCCTTTATTGTTAGTGTGGTTTCTTGGTTCATGTAGGATCCCAGAGAAAGCCACTGGAAAACAATCAAACATATTGTTCGATATCTGAAGGGTATCACTCACTTTGGTATCAAATATTGTAGTAGTTTAGATGTTCTAGTCGACTTCACCAACTCTAAATAGGCTGGCGATGGAGATGATCGAAATTCCATTTCTTGGTATGTGTTTCACTATAGCACTGGACCTTTGGTGTGTTCATGCAAGAAACATAAGGTAGTTTTTCTGTTGACTACAGAAGAAGAATATCATGGTGTTTTTCAAGTAGGTACTAAAGTAGTTTATATTTGTCAAATTTTGGGAGAGCTTGGATTTCCTATTCATACCTCAACTACAATATTCTGTGATAATCAAAGTGCCATATAGGTTGTTGACAATCATGTTGCTCATAGTAAGATGAAGCATTTTGAGATACATGCTCACTATTTGTGACAATTGGTTCATGATAATGTTGCTTCTCTTGAATATTGTCATACTAAAGATCAAGTTGTTGATATCTTCACCAAACCTTTAGCTAAAGCCACAGATGTAGTTTCACCTAGCATTTGGGGGGGTGTTCTAGTGATGTAGTTTCACCTCCTGAACCTTCAGAGCCGTGTGATGATGGGAGGTGTTGGAAAATAAATAATTGATGGTTCAATACACATCTTATGGGTTCATTTGGTCAATAGGTAGACCTACATATGGACACATTCAGTCAGGAGATCGACCAACACAACACACTAGTCATTCGACTAGTCGACATGCTTGTCGGTCGAAAAATTGACCAGTAGTCGAAAATAGTCAGGGAAATGGATCGACCACCCCTAAAATTAACTACGCGTTAGATGGATAGTTAGTATGGTTGAGTATCATCGAGCCAAACTGACATAACCAATTTTTTGGAATCAAATCTAACCGCCGACGGTTGTATGTGGACAAGATATTTTAGATTATCTAGGAGTTGGTTAGATCTCGAGTCTTTAAAAGAATACCCCTTGAGTCAGTTTCATATGTCGAATGTGAAGTGATTTCATATTTCACAATAGATCATGTAGATCAAGATGTGCAATATGCACTATGATGTTCTGATCACAATACTTTGTGCTTAAGTGTTTTAACGGTGTCTTTGAATGCCATCTCTATTCTTCGAAATTGTTTGTTCAATTGTCTACAATACTGTGTTCTTTGTTTCATATTGTGTTCCATTTCATTCCCCAACATGCAGGATGAAACATTAAACAATAGAACTAGAATTATAAATCATCATCACATAGATAACATGCATTACTCAATAGCCATGAATAAATAAAGGAAACAACATAACTCTATTTAGCATTCATATTAGACACATACTCTTAGTTTTGAAGAGGGGGCCCAACTACTCATTCATTCATTTAATGAGACTTATAAATGGTTTCCACAACATCATAGTGAATAGATTGAGATATCAATAATTCCCACAACCATCAACATCTAACTGTATAAAAAGATAACGAGCTAACCCCTTTATCTGAGCCTCAATGGAATTTTATACAATGATAGTGGCCAAAGTTGACCATGTCAATTTAGTTACAAAAGGGATAAGGATGACTATGTCAATCCATTACCCAAGTCCATTATTTATTATGCTCCTTAACGTTTATCCCTTTACATATGACTTTTGTTGCATTCTTTTATCCTCTTCCACATCCCTTGAACCAATCTCTATGCCCTACACTGGTGCATCCTCATTCTCATATTTTCAAAAATGAATGGGCCAAATTGACATAGCACCCCTACCTCAGTAGGTTCTTCTTGACCTCCCAGTCTAAGGATCACTCTTAATCTCCCCTTTGAGTCGGATTGACTCTTTGACTACCTGCAGGAATCCTCAACACAAACATGTTTCCACAGGTCCTTATTAGGAGTTACGCCTGTGCGAACAAGCACTGAGTGTGAACTCTTACCCACGTGACCAGCCAATGTGACCATGGCCTTCACCCTAAAAGGTATTTCTGGTTTCACGTCTTTGTGATCCGTAATGTGAGCTCCTTTGACTCCTTTGATCCCCAAAACCCTGAAAAGGGCTAATGGATCTTTGGCTCCTCCCTTGACTTCACTTGATGTGACCTTTGACTAAAACTTGGGGCCAAATATTCTGATACCTTGAGATTTTGCGTATCAACGATTTTCAATGTAACAAATCCCTTCACTTGATAGCCGAAATCGCAATGAATTTTTACCAAACATCAACAGCTCTGAGCTTCCCATGATCTAACGGTCCTAATTCTATCGGGAATTTGTGAATCGGGAGTTCACAAATATCTACTCTGAGTCACAACTTTCTCCACACCCCAAATTCTGAAATGAAAAAATTCAAGAAAGAGATCAATGAATCTTATTGATCCAAATCCAATGGCCACTACTCCTCCTGAGCTTTGTTCTTTTGCAATCTCAAGGATTTCTCAAGGGTTCTTGCATGCACCCCTTGCAACACTCCCCATAACCTCTGGTTATTTCACACTTCCAACTCTATGCACTCCTTTGCAACAACAGTTCTTCAATCTTTCTCCTTGGTTGGTAAAGTCTAAGACTTCAACCTATTGCGTACACTTTGCACGACTCTGTGCTATACCTGTACTTTTGCTGGTATGAGAACAACAATATCCCTCCTAATTTTTTTTGAGATAAAACTCAGAGACTTGTCAACACACTGTTTGCGGACTTTCACTGCACTCCTTGTAGGAATTTCTAGGACGAGAAACAATTGAAATTCATATTCCTCCTCTCATGGACTGGATACATTCAACATGAAATCATGAGCATACACACACATAGCATTGAAACAAATGCATAAAAGAGAATATAAGAAAACTGTAAACATACCATTCACCAGATGCAAAAAATATTCATCACAACACCATGAAATTGGATCAAAGCTTCATTATATTAATCTAAGTGCATATGTACATGGGTTCTATAGAAACAACTATCTGCTCATACAAATTCTACAACCTTTGTTCTCCTCTATGCTCTCTTGCTCTACAACTCCTCACTCTTACAATGAGAATAGTCCTTCTTGTTACAATACAATACATGCAAGAGAAATTTCTATAGTTTTCCCTCCTACACTTTAAGCTATCTAATCTGAAATTAAAAGCTACAACTACTTTACATTTATTACAATTAAATGCCTCCATATCTAGCATATGAGAGAAATGCTCAAAATCTGTTTACAATATTCAAAAAATAAATGCAAATACATCCTCCTAGATATTACATTAATGTTTCCTCTCTTAAATTCAAAACATTCTCAAAATCTGTGCTGGTGCATATCCAACTATCCTTTTCCTTTGCACTTGCTTTGTTGGCTTGCTTATGATGATCCTGTATCATATTCTTCTGGTTGAAAAAATCATGAACTCCTGTTCATGAGCTCCTGCACCGTCTATCCATGTTTCTAGATACTTTCGTCACTTTCCCAACTTGCATCTTCAATCAGGTGTCCTTTCCATTTTACTAAATACTCAAAATATGTCTTCCTTTGGGGCTTCTTGTTAACTCTCTGATCAATGATATTTTCCATCCATGGGTTTTCAGCTACATGCATCTGTTTGACCCAATGAACTTATTTTTGATCCTCTGATCTCTCTGTTTCATCTTCTTTGTAAGGATATATATCTGCTACATTTAATATGGGAGATATTCCTACACCATCTGCCAATTCTATTTCATAAGCATTGGCCTCAAATTTTCTCAGAATCTTACACGGACCTATCTTTTTCATATTTAGTTTATTGTATGTTCCCCTTGGGAACCTTTCTTTCTTAGATGCGCTAAGACCAAATCTCCCACTTCAAACTAAAGTTCTCTTCTATGTTGATCTGCTCTATGCTTGTATTCCTGGTTGAAATTCTACAATCGCTCCTTAATTTTATCGTGGAGCTCTTGCATTTTTGCTACAAACTCCTTTGCTCCAACACTTCTGGATTCACTTTTCTCTAAGTCCCTCAGCTCAAATATTCCTCTTGGCTGCATTCCATACATTATCTGGAATGGGCTCTATCCCATGCTTCTGTTAGGTGAGTCATTATATGCAAATTCCGATTGTGGTAGAATTTGATCCCACTGACTATGATGTTGAGCTACTAAACTCCTCAATAAATCTCCTAAGCTTCGATTTACTACCTCAGATTGTCCATTCGTCTGAGGGTGATATGATGAGATAAAAGATAAGTTTGTTCCCAGCTTCTTCCATAATGTCCTCCAAAAATTACCAACAAATTTGGTATCCCTGTCCGAAACAATACTCTTGGGTAAGCCATGAAGTCTAACAACCAGGGATGATTTTAAGGATGGTTTTTTTTTTTTTAAATGTAGAAACCTTGGTAAAACTTACTAATCCTTCATATTCCAACTATAAATGTTTGGATATATTTTTGTAAAAATATTCAAAT
Source organism: Picea glauca (assembly GCA_000966675.3). Classification (NCBI taxonomy): domain Eukaryota; kingdom Viridiplantae; phylum Streptophyta; class Pinopsida; order Pinales; family Pinaceae; genus Picea; species Picea glauca. The sequence continues at coordinate 300,358 of JZKD02S0215876.1, forward strand.
TTTTAAGGATTTTATATAGTTTTTATAAAATTTTGGCGGTTTTTAAGGTAAAATAATTTTATCTTATAGAATTTGGATGAATTATTTTTAAAATAATGAATCTTGTTTTTGGAAAAACCATGGAAAGTTAGCCAATGAGCGAAATTTATCCCCTAAAATTATCCCTGCTAACAACTTCTTTGAAAAACAGGTTTGCAATGTGTGTTGCATCATTGGTTTTCTGACATATAATAAAATGTGGCATTTTAGAGAATTTGTCAACTATGATGAATAAGGAATCAGAACCCCTATGTGTCCTCAAAATTCCTAACAAAAACTCCATGCTTACCGCATCCCACGACCTCTCTGGTATTGGTAATGGTTGATACAATCCTGTAATCTGTCTTTTCCCCTTTGTGTGATGGAAAATTCTACATTTGTTGACAAACTTCTTAACATATGTCCTCATCCCTGGACAATAATATAAACTATTCAGTTGCACGAAGGTTTTGTCATGGCCAAAATGTCCAACCAATCCCCCAGTATGTTTTTCCTTTAGAAGATTCTCTCTCATAGAACTCTTCAGGATACACAAATGATTTCATTTGACTAACAGTCCATCCTGAACCATATATTCAATCTATTGGATTCTATCTCTCATAACATGATTCTCACATGCTTCATAAGCATCCCTGAAATCTGAATCATCCTTGTACATTTCCTTAAGGTTATCAAAACCTAAGGTTTTCACATGAAACTCCTACAGAATCAAACATTTCCCGCTCAACGCATCAACAACCTTGTTAGCAGTTCCAAAGATGTTCTTTATAACAAAAGTAAATTTTTTCATAAACTCAACCCATTTCACATGTTTCTATTTCAATTTATCCTGTCAAGTTATGAATCGTAAAGCATGGATGTCACTATACAAGACAAACTCTTTCAGAACCAAGTAATGCCTCCATTTCTTCAACGTTGTATGATTGCATAAAACTCTTTATCATAAGTTGAATATTTTATCTTTGCCTCATTCAGCTTCTCACTGAAGTATCAAATTGGTTTATTGTCTTGACTTAAGACTGCTCCAATTATGAATCCACTTGCGTCACATCTGATTTGAAATGTTTTACTGAATTCTGGAAAAACCAAAACTGACTGTCTAGTTATCTTCTCCTTCAACAACTTGAAAATTTTCTCTGCTTCCTCTGTCCAATGAAAATATTTATGTCTTTTTTTGACCGTGTCCATCATTGGTGCACTAATACCTTGGCAACAGTCAATCTCTGATTTATTTTACCTTTTTAGGATCCATCTTCAACTCATTCAAAGAGATTACAAACCCCAAATAAATGAGTTCTTTCTTCATGAAAGATGACTTCTTCAAATTTATAAACAACTTCTCTTGCCGCAATCTCCTCATCACTAGAGTTAAGTGTCTCAAGTGTTCCTCCTCAGTCCTACTGAAGATTAGTATATCATCAAGATACAAAATTACAAACTTTCCAATGAAATCCTTCAAGACTTCATTCATTAATCTCATAAAAGTACTTGGCTCATTCGTCAAACCAAACACCGTGACAAGCCATTCATATAGCCCTTCATTTGTCTTGAATGTTGTCTTCCATTCATCACCTTCCCTCATTCTAGTATGGTGATAAATGCTTTTCAAATCAATCTTTGAAAAAACATTTTCTCCACTCAAGCAATCCATCAATTCATCCATCCTGGGTAAAGGAAATCTATACCTGATGGTGATTTTTTTTATAGTCCTCGAGTCTGTACCCAATATCCAGCCACCATATTTATCCAGACTTAACACTATTGGCACAGCGCATGGACTCAATCTTTCTCTAACCAACCCTTTGTCCATCAAATCTTGGACATGCTTCATGACCTCTTCATTTTCCTGCGGCGTCAATCTGTATGTTGCTTTGTTTGGTAAACTTGCTCCTGGTATAAGGTCAATGTGATGGCTTATAATTTTTATGGGTGACAACGAACAAGGTAAATCGTCCACCACTATATCAATGAAATTCTCCAGTAGTTCTTGAATTTCCTCCAGTAGATCATCTATCGAAGTAATTGTTAAGATGACTCTAGGTTTCCTCACCACAACAAACTGCATATCTTCATCTTTCTTGACTTCATCCAGAAGTTCCTTCCCACTCATGAGAAGGATAGTATTGCTTGTTTCTACTTTCACCTTCTTGTCTTCAATTGGTAGCAACATATGTGTTCTACCATTCTTTTCCAAGGTGTATGTGTTATTTCTTACATCATGAACAACATTTCTGTCATATTGCCATGGTCTCCCCAACAAAATATGACAAACATCCATGGGAATGACATCACATAAAATCTCATCTCTGTACCCCCCTATCTTAAATTCAACTAAACACTATTTAGTGACAGTTACTTGATGTCCTTTTTGCAACCACGAAACCTTGTATGGGCTTGGATGTGCAACTGTCTGCAATTCCATCTTCTCCACCATTTCTGTGGATACAAGATTATCTGTACTTCCACTGTCCACTATTAACTTGCATACCCTATCCTTGGTCTTGCAAGAAGTTATGAACAAATTGTTTCTTTGGACTGGATTCTCCATCTCTTTCTTTGGATTCAAGAGAATTTTACACATCATTAAGGATCTTCCACCTTCTGCATCTTCTGCCTCAACATTTCAACTTTGCTCTTCTGAAATATGAGCTTCTCCTTCATCTCTTTTTCTATCAGTACATTCCAAATATTTGTGTCTGATCTTTCCACAAACAAAACACTTTATCTCACCTCCTTTGCCTCTTCCTCTTCCTATTGTTCGTGGAAAAGTGTTCTTATCGACATATTGTCTTCCCTGTGAACTTCCTCCTCTTTCAGGGTGATTATGAGGTTTCTTTTCTTCATCTTTGGGTTTCTGTACTCTGTCCTGGGAAATTGATTTGCCTCTTCTTTGACTTCTACCTCCATCCCTTTTAATTTTCTTTTGGGCCAATTTTTCTTCTGCCTTTAAATCCATTTGATAAGCATCTTCTACATTCATGTTCATCATCATGCTCATTTCATCTTGAATGTCATATCTCAGACCATTCATATATTTGGAAAAATTTTCATCATCCCTTTCACGATGACATTCTCTAATGTTTATCCTGTAGAACTCTTCAATGTATTCCTTCACTGACATCCCTTTATTTCTCAAATTCTGCATTCTTCAAAACAAATTAATTTGATAATCTCTGGGTATAAACTTGGCTTTCATCTTTGCGACCATCCTATCCCAACTTTTGATTCTTTTCTTGTCTTTGCAACTCCTGTTAGCCTGCAATTCATCCCACCATAGTGCTACATGCCTTTTAAGTCTAGTGACAACATGTTTAACTTTCTTATCCTCCTCGACATCCTCATAGTCAAAGTATTTATCTAGAACTCTAAACCAATATAGCAGCTCCTCAACGTCTAAGTCGCCTTCATACATTGGAATATCTATTTTTGCTCTGGCACCTATTCTTGCAACAACTCTGAATAGATGTTCTTCTATAGCATCTTCGGCTACAATTTCTTCTTCAGATCCAGCCTCATTTTCACTTTCAGCCTCACTGACATCTCCAACATCAACTCTCCGTCTCTGTGTTTTCTCCCTAGCATTCAACTGAGCACCTAGTTCTCTCATTTCCCTTTCCACAGCTGGATAGGGCATTGGTCTATCTTGACGTATTCTTGGCAGCATTGTTCAAATCTATTCCATGTAGAATTTGAATCACAACTTGCCTTATGTTCTCTCCTTCTTACAAAAAAGAATGATTGTAATCTCTGATACCACCTGACACAACACCCCTACCTCAGCAGATTTTGATTAACCTCCCAGTCTAAGGATCATTCTTAATCCCCCCTTTGAGTCTGATTCACTCTTTGACTCCCCGCAAGAATCCTTAACACACAAGTGTTTCTATAGTTCCTTCTTAGGAGTTATGCCTATGCGAACAAGCACTAAGAGCCAACTCTTACCCATGTAACCAGCTAATGTGATCACATCCTTCTCCCGAAAAGGAATTTCGGGTTTCACAACTTCACGATCCATGATGTGGGATCCTCTGAGCCCTTCAATCCTTGAAACCCCTAAAAGGGATAATGGATCTTTGACTCCTCCCTTGACTTCACTTGATGTGAAATTTGACTAAAACTTGGGGCCAAATATTTTGGCACCTCGGGATTTTACGTATCGATGATTTGCAATGTAACAACTCCCTTTGCCTGATAGTTGAAATCGTGATGAATTTTCACCACAAATCAACGGCTCTGAGCTTCCCACGATATGATAGTCCTAATTCTATTGGGACTTTGCGAATCGGGAGTTCACAACTCTCGACTCCGAGTCACAACTTTCTCCACACCCCGAATTCTGAAATGGTGAAAGTCAAGAAAGAGATCAACAACTCTTATTGATCCAAATACAACAACCACTACTCCTCTTGAGCTTTTTTCTACTACAATCTCAAGGAATTCTCAAGGGTTCTTTCATGCACCCCTTGCGACACTCCCAATAACCTCTGGTTATTTCATGCTTCCAACTTTGTGCACTCCTTTACAACAATAGTTCTTCAATATTTCTCCTTGGTTGGTAAAGTCTAAGACTTCAACCACCTACATACACTTTGCATGGCTCTGTGATATACCTGTACTTCTAATGGTATGAGAACAACGATATCCCTCCTGAACTTTTTTGAGATAAAACTCAGAGACTCGTCAACACACTCTTTTCGGAATTTCACTACACTCCTTGCAGGAATTCTTAGGATGAGAAACAATTGAAATTCATATTCCTCCTCTCATAGACTTCATACATTCAACATGAAATCACGAGCATACACACACACAGCATTGAAACAAATTCATAACAGAGAATATAAAAAAACTATAAACATACCATTGAATAGATGCAAACAGTAATCATCACAACACCATGAAATTGGATCAAAGCTTCTTTATATTAATCCAAGTGAATATGTACATGGGTTCTATAGAAACAACTATTTGCTCATACAAATTCTACAATCCTTTTTCTCCTCTATTCTCTCTTGCTCTACAACTCCTCACTCTTACTGTTAGCATCAGAAGTCACTCCCAAATTGCTATCAGGAGCAGAGCCTGACGCCCATCAGTTTTATGTCACGGTTGTTCATACATGGGTGATTGAATGGTGGGAAACTCAGAACAATAGCGTTCCAACTCTGAAACTAGGCCAGGTATGCATGAGCAAGTGAGGTCTTGCGGAAACTTCAGACAGTGAGCTGTAGTAAAGGGTGAACAGGTGGAAGACTTATATAAGAGAAAAGCAAAGGACTGTTAAAAAGGCTGAGGAAGAAGATGTCCAAATGCAATATCATCTTACATTCAAACACAAGGCCAGAGAATGCAATAATGCAACAATAAATCATTTATCATAGAAGAACTGCAATAATTCGCACAAGTCGGTCCTTCATGAACTCTCTTAGCATAAGATGAAAACTAGACGGAGTAAGAAGAACTATCTGTCATAAAACAAGAAATATCATAGGGAGCTCTGCTCTACCATCGATGCCTTCAAAATACCAAAACTGAGTACATATACTTGAGCGGATTTTCCCAACAGAGGCACGCTCGCCCTCCAAGGCATAGTGTCTCTTCAATCAATCTTCGGGTGGAATTCCTTCGTCAGACGTCTCCTTAACTTCGCATGGTCTCTGCAGGGGAAGAGTAGCTGGGCCAGTAAATGTTGAGCTAGCGTGTGCAGGCCTCCTTCGGCTGGTCGGGAACTCGACATGGCTTCTCTGAAAAGAAATGAGTACACAGGACTCTCTCGAGTGGTTCGCTTGCCAGGCCCTACATTCTTCACATTTAATGAATGATGAGAGGCTTCAACCATGCTTTCTCGCCTTCATTTAATCCAAGAGAAAACCAGGATCGAGGTCAGATCAAATGGCTCTTGGAGGTCATGGAAATTCCTCCTGTGAATCATGCCTGGCATCTTCAGCCCTTCCTGAACAGATTTTTCCTTCACAAGTGACCATGGGCTGTGAACGCGCGCTTATCCCCAAAGCGCTTTCAGCGTTCGAGAACGAAAGGAGTTAATCCTTGCTTCTTGAAATGGTGATGAGAGAAACGCTGAGGTGGCTTTGATCTGGCACCACGTGCCCTCTGGATCTGATGGTCCTAACTTCACCTGACACTGCTGTGGGCCCCAGGTCCTGAATGCTCTCACTACTTCACGTATCAGGGTATGATGGAGTTGTGATGAGCGAGGCGTCGAGATGGATCTACTTTCTACCAGGTGTCCCCTTTGGATGGACGGTTGAAAACACTTTGGCGATATTATGGGCTTGAGTCTTGAACTCTTTCGGTGCTTCACATATCGCGGTGTGAGGAGGTTGGTCCTCGTTCTTCAAAGTCACGAAGGGAGACAAGGCGATGGAGCCCGATCGTGCGCCACGTAATCCTCCGGGATGGATGACTGAGATCTTTTTGGTCATATATATAAGCGCTATCCATTGCACTAATCCTGGTGCAACTCTGCTAACCGCGATTACCCGTTGATCGTTGATCTACTCTATACATGGATCCTGGTCATTGACAACATAATTTGCCCACTCGCTTGATTGGAAGTCGAAAGATGAGACTTTTCCATGATGCGCTCAGGCGCTTCTCGTGTAACTTGCAGACCCGAATGCTCTCGAGCCCAAGACAAGAATTATCGCTAACATTAGCCTCCATGGGGGATAGAGTCGTCCCTGTGATGCTCTAAGAACTCCTTCTGCAGCTTCAGTGCCTTTCTATTGGGCTATGGAGTCACTTATTAGGCCGAAAACATACAAAAAGAAACCAAACAAAGAACTAAAAGACAATATTTACAAACAGAGGAGCTGTCTAAGGCTCAAATAAAACATTTTTTCAGAAAATGCCCATTCACTGAGCTGTTGAAAACCTCTTCACCCTCCAGATCCTACAACCCATATGTGTTGTTGGAGAAAATCTCAGAGATTTTAAAGGGGCTGATCCAGAGGGCGTCGAACTTGCTGTGCTTGCCTTTATCCTATCTGGGTGCATCCCACTTAAATATCAAGTCCCTGACCTCGAACTCCTTTTTCCTGACCTTTCTGTCAAAAGCCTGCTTGATCTTCTGTTGATGACTGTAAGTTGCGTCCCTCGCTTGTTCTCTGATCTACTGCGCTTCCACTATCTGATGAATTCTTTTGATCATATGATCTGGTTCTCCCTCGTAGTCTTGAAAGAACTTTGCCACAGTTAAGGCGAGCTGAGTATGGAACACCACCTCTGCTCCATAGACTAGTTGAAACGGCGAAGTGCCCAGAGACTTCTTCGTGGTGACACGATCGGACCACAGAGCAAATTTCAACTTTGAATCCCAGGCTCTTCTGTTATCCTCTAACAATCTTTTGATGATATTTATCAAGATTTTGTTAGAGGATTTCACTAAACCATTTCCCTGGGGATAGTAAGGGGTGGAGTGAATTAGTGAGATCTGGAACTGCTCACAGAACTTAATTAGAGGTTCAGATTTGAAAGAAGCAGCATTATCAGTGGCGATCCTGCTGGGACAGCCAAATCGAGCTATGATATCCTCCAGGAAGCTAATAATTACTTTGTGTGATGTGCTTCTGGTGGGGACAGCTTCTATCCACTTGGTGAAATAATCTGTCGCAGTCAGGATCCATCTGTGCTGACCACTTGAGGGAGGATGAATTTCTCCGATGAAGTCCAACCCCCACTGCTAAAAAGGTGCCGAAGCTACTATGGGTTTTAATGGCAGCGATTTGAGCTGTTGTCTTCCTTAGAACTTTTGTCATTTGATGCAAGCTCTGATCTCCCTGCAAACATCGGGGAATAAAGTGGGCCAGTAATACCCAGCCCGGAGTATCTTGTGAGCCGTGGTTTTCCAGAAATAATGACCTCCACAAAGGCCGCTATGAAAATCAAACATAACCTTCTAGGCCTCCTGTGGGTCCAGGCATCTCAGAAACACCCCTAGAGGGTCTCTCCAGTACAATATTTGGTCGATGAGGCAATACCTAACTGATTTGAGCTTTAGAGCCCTTTCTTTGATTTTTCCCATTCCATCATAGGGCTTCAACTCCTGCAGGAAATATAGAACGTCACGATACTAGGCACATTCTGCCAGCGATAAGCCATCTTGAGAGCATGGGCTGGGTAATTCAGCTTGCTGAGATCCTGGGCGAGTATTGATGAAACTAACCCCCAAGGCTTTGCATTTGGATTCATCCAGTAGCTTGGCCAAATCTTTCCCCTTAACCAACTTGGTGGGCTTGATCTCCAGATCAAATTCTAGGATCTTAGCGATCCATCAGCCTCTTTTCCCATCTACGTCGGGCTGCACAAGGATGTCCTTCACAGAAGCTGAAGGAACATATGCTGCTACTTTTGAATGCAAGACATAGACTCTGAAAGCTTTAAGAGCTTTCACTAAGGCATAGGCCTGCTTCTCCATGATTTCATATCTGCTCTCTGCATCTCTTAACGCCTTTCTAAAGAAAGCGATGGGCTGCTCATGCCCTTCCTCATTTTTATGCAATAAGACCGCCGCCACTATATCAAAAGAAGAAAAGGAGAAAATTAGGAACTCCTTGGAATAGTCAGGACTGATAAGCACCGATGTCTCAGTCATTGCCTTTTTTATTTGGTCAAAATATTCCCGGGGCTCAGCGGTCCATCTCACTTCATTTCCCTTTCTGAGCATTGTTGTGATGTGTTTTACCAGTTCAGCAAAATTTGAGATGAATCTCCTCAGGAAGTTAATCTTTCCTAGAAATGCCTGGACTTATTTCTTAGACCTGGGAAGTGAAAGGGTCTGAATTGCTTCTACCCTGCTAGGATCAATCCTCACTCCCTCTGCTGACACTATGTGGCCTAATAACTTCCCCTCCTTCATAGAAAACAAAGATTTATTGGGGTTCAGGGATAGGACAAACCTTTAACACTTCAAGAAGACTCTCTTCAGATGACAACGGTGCTCCTTTTCTATCCTGGAGAAGACTGTGATATCATCCAGATAGATTACCACAAACTGGTCCTTCTCCCCGATGAACGCTATATCCATAGCTCGCTGAAACGTTGCTCCTGCATTCATCAATCCGAAAGGCATTTTGGCATACATGAATGTGCCCCAAAGAGTGGTGAAGGCTGTCTTTTCTCTATCCTCGGGCATGAATGATATTTGATTATACCCTGAAAACCCATCAATCATGGATATCCTAGATGCTCCAGTTACCCTCTACAATATGTGTTCCATCTTAGGTAAGGGGTAATTGTCTTTCTTTGAGCTTCTATTCAGATTTCTAAAATCGACACAAAGCATGATTTCCCCGCTTTTCTTCCTTACTAGGACCAAGTTGGCCACCCACTCAGAATATCTCAAGGGGACAATGATTCGTGCATCCAACAACTTTTTAACTTCCTTCTCCATGATGGGAAGCAACATGGGGTTTATCTTTCTTAGCTGCTACCTGAAAGGCCTAGCTTCTTCCTTTAACAAGATCTTGTGCTCGATGAAAGATGTGTCATACGTCTTGAGGTCTTTGTATGTCCATGCAAACACATTGGTGAACTCTCTCAGCATCTCTGTGTACTCAACCCTCTGTTCACTAGTCAGGCTACCTGACAATTTGACGAATCTAGGCTCCTCCTGTGAACCAATGTTGCATTCGGTTGTATCGACATCTTCATTTGAGACCTTTCCCTTTACTGGCACATCATTCCCATCGAACAATATTTCTAAAGGGACAAGTCCTCTCAGAATGTGATTGTTGGGCAGCTGAATGATCTGATGATTAGCGATTTTATTTACAAACTCCTCAGGACGAGGGTCACCTTCCAGATCGGGATCCTGGTCAATATGCAATGCGGAAAATTCATCGACTGATTGGAGAAACCTTTCGAGTTTAGAATCATCCTCGAACACATTCCAATGCTTGATATTGTCTGGCACCGAGGGCCTATATCTTATATTAGCATCATTTTCTACCATAGGCAGCAGAGGAAATTTGAGCACACTAGCTAAGACAGCTAAAGAATTGGCCAAAGTATTTTCTCCCCTCGGAATGAAAGAAATGTTTAAAAGCCAAGAAGAAATTATCAATAAGGTCCCATACTTCATTCCGATAATTCCTAAGCCGTGGATTATGGGCACAATAAGCATTCCTTACCTACTGAATAATCAACTCAGCATCTCTGAATATTGCTATCTCTTTAATTCCCATTTCCTTTGCGGCCCTCATACCCAGAACAAGAGTTTCATACTCTGCCACATTGTTGGTGGCTTCAAATTCTAGCTTGTATGAGAGAGACATGACTTCTTGACAAGGTGATATGAAAACCACTCCAGTGCTAGCGCCTTCGCTAGAAGAAGCTCCGTCAAAAAACATCTTCCACACAGAGGAGCTTTGAGGGGAAATTGGATGATCGGGTCTGGGATGTTTTCTGATTAGTAAAGAGATTTTAGGGGCATCGGTAAGCTGCAACAAACTAGACCCCAAGTCGGTGTCAAGTGCAAAGATGGGGTGATTGGTAGGGTCTGCTTCATCACTGACAATATAGGCCAGCTGGGATTCTCTGTATAATCTCCTTTGTTCCCCTCCGAATACCGGAATGGTGGCATATGTGAGATCCATCTGTAGTGTCCCTCCCATTTTTTTGATCCACGATCTAGACAACAGCATACCAAATTTGGGGGGAACATCGGCTACCACAATATCCATGACCACACTTTTCATGGGCAGCTGAAATAGGGAAACCTCCAGGTCTTTGATGACTCCTAGGCACTGCACTCTCCTTGAATC
>JZKD02S0215876.1:319558-351534 GCA_000966675.3 Picea glauca
AAGTTGTAGCTACCTTTGGAAGTCATTACTTCCCTTGAACAATAACTATTGATTATTTCTCATATATTGTGCATGGTGTATTGTGGTGTATTGGTCTAACTCTTATACTATTGTTAATTTCTCATTGGATATAATTGAATGTTTTAAGTATAATTTGTTTTTTTTTTTTAAATTATACTTGATACTGATTCACCCCCCTCTCAGTATTAACAATTGGTATCAGAGCGGGTTACCTTCAGAACATTTTAACCATTGGAAGGAAGATCCTAAGAAGAAATGGAAGAAAAAATTCCAAATGGGATTCCACCATTTGATGGAAGCAATTTTGAATACTGGAGTAATAGAATGGAAACTTACTTGAAAGCTCTTGGGGAAGATGTTTGGTTATAAGTTTCTTCAGGATACAATGCTTTGAAGAAACCAAAGACTGCAGCTCAGAAGTAATCAAAAAGGAACAACACATTGGCAATAGATACCATCCTAGATGGATTGACAGATTCAGTGAAATCCAAGGTGGGATCATGTGCATCATCAAAAGAGCTTTGGGACAAGATATAATACCTTTATGCAAGGGAAGAAGTAGTAGCAAAAGAAGAAGTTGAAGCAAATTACAACATCTCAAATTTCAATGAATCAAATAGAGGTCAATTCTTTTTCTTTAATTGTGAAGGAGTAGGACATGTTGAATTTGAATGTCCTAATCCAAGGATTGAAAGAGATGACACTAAAGAAGAAAAGTCCAATGAAGAATAAGAAAACCATGAAGCGGAAATTATTCAACAAGAAGATGAGAATCTTAAAAAATTGAAGCATGTTGAGATTGAAAATAGCAAGCTCAAATACACACATAGAAAAATAAGAAGTGAATTGGGTAGTTGTGAAAAGAGAGTTGTAATCTTGAAGAAACAATTAGAATATTTTGAGAAACTAAGAGAAGAAAAAATTTCCATGAAAACTCTACTCGAAGAAGAAAGAAGAATAGGAGAAGTAAGGAATGTCCAAATGATGAAGAAAGAAGAAGATTGTGAGAAACTTGAACAAGAAGTTCTCTCATTGAGGAAGAGCTTAAGAAACTCTCAAGTGCTAAAATAATTAACACATATTGGATGCATGGGTGAAACTTCATACAAAGAAGTTGAAAATACCAACAAGAAGGTTGAAGAAGGAGCTACATAGATAGTTGATGAGAAGTGGACCAGGATACCAGAAAGAAGGAATGATTACAAAAGAGATGAATATCCAAGAAGACCTCCTACCTTCAGGAATCAAAGAAGATTCAATCAATATGAAGGAAACTATAGAAGAGTAGATCATAAATCCAGATGGACTACATCACAAAGATGGGCACTTACTCCAAGGTATCAAAATTTCTTTCTTGGTCATTGTTATACTTGCAAAAATTTTCAACATAAGGTAATTAATTGCATAATCAATGAAAGGAACAAATACTCAAGAAACATGAATGGTGTAAATAGAAGATATGGAAATAATCGTGGATTTGTCAACATAAGTTATAATTCATTTTCCCCATTGATGGATGTTATCACTGAAATTTCGTCTGCAAATGGTTACAAGAATTCAACATCATCAAACAATTATGAGGTCATCCATGGACCTGAATTAACACAAAAGCATTCACAAAGGGTCAAAACTATACAACTAGTGCAAAAATTAAAGGGCACTATGAAGACACTGGGCACGCGCCCACATGCGCAAAATAGGAATGTAGAAATCATGCACATGTGCACGATGCACGACTGTGGTCGCAAAAAGCCACACACCTGAGAAACAACGCATTTATGAGAGTGGTCGGCCTCCCACCCACTTCTAGTTCAACTTCCAAGTTGATTTGACACTCAAATCTGGACTGGATTCGACATGGTGGCTGGTCAAAGACCTAGAAATGCCCTAATTAGCCTCTGTACACACTACAAACTAGTTGGAAAATAACCCAAAGGAATGCTATAAAAAGGCCATGGATACACTTCATTTTTCAAGGAATTCATAGCAAAGTTATGCTACCATTATTCTCTTGAGGAATCTTCTATCCTTGCCAAGAGTATACTTGCATCATTGCATTGGGAAATCCATCTCACCCCTTGAGTGTATTAGTAAAGAATTCTTTCACCATTTTTATTTTCATTTTCAAAGTTGTAAGAAGAGCTTATTTGTGGGGGTCCAAGAGCCCTCCCTTGGAGGAAGAAGGGATTCATAGTCCTCTTGCTTCTTGGTGTTTTCTTTCACTAATATCAACCTTATCATTGGTGACATGGGTCTCATTGTTTCTTTTTTCCTTATGTCCCTATATTTATCAATTTAGTTGTTGTTTTATTTCTTAGTTTATTTCTTAGTTATTGTTTTATGTTTCTTTCTCTAACCCTTTTCCTTGCAGTTGTCTTGCTTAGAAAACCCAACTAAGCTTGCAAGCACCTCTATTTTTCTCACTAAGGTGATGAAAGAGGCACAACAGATTGGCAACTCCACTGGGGAAAGGTATCAATTTCCTACCCCATTTGGGTTTTTCTATCTCTTCGTTTGGTTTATTTAACTTGCAGGTGCATTAACCTGCCTAAGCTGACCTGCCAATCATCCATTTCCAAGGAATATTGAGAGAATTCCATCTAGAATTTTCATTCATGATCGTGTGTCACCTATGCGCGGGTTTTGTAGCCCACATACGTGCATCGTTTGCACATGCACTCAAGTCACAGTTTTGTTCTACACACGTGTGCTCATTAACTCTTTTCGGTCTGTGCAGATGCGCTCTGTGCGCCTCTGTCTCCACTGAGACCCACGCACTTGCAAAAAAAATTCACATTGTAAAGTTTTTGAGATGTGGGGAAGTCCCTTAGCCTTCTTAAAAATGATTTCAAGCATGTTTTAAAGCTTCACCACGCTTAGTCCCCTCTTCATATAAAGGGGTTAATCAAAACACATAGGCACATAGGGGGTTAAAATCATTATTTCCTCTTTTTCTTTCATTTTTTCCACATGGATGGTTTGTTTTGACTCAAAATATAAGTTGGAAATCATTTTTAATCACATTTAAATTTCATTGGGACTAGAAGTTGGATAACAATCGCTTAGTATGCTCTTCTCTCATACCTCCAAGCAACCTTGAGAATCAGAAAAAGATTGTGAAACAATTTCATCTCCCTTAAGAAGATTAAAACCTTTAGGAGAGGACAACAACCCTTCTTGGGACTCCTCTTAGTTTATTTTTTCAAACACATCTTAATATTGTAACGGACCCATACATGCCCACATGCTACAAAGATAGGATAGTGTTGAAATTTACTTTCTTAGATCAAATCACTACGGAAGTTTAAAGGTTTTGTAATAGGCCCATACATGCCCGCATGATCACAATCTAGGATAGTTTCAGAGCTTTTCTTAGATTACATCACAATAGGGATTTAAAGGAATAGTAACGGACCCACATGTCCACATGCTAGAGTCCTAGGGACTTTTGAATTATGCAAGGTTATACAAAATACACTTAGTTAATTATGTAATCAACACTTGTAAGGACCAAGCAAAGTCCACATGCAGCAAGGTGACACCTAATTCATTAAAATATTGGCACACTTTCACTCATTCACACACAAAATTCACTTATCACTCACATAACTTCTTCTTGAAACATGGAGGTCAAAGTAAGTTTCCTCCAAATGGATTCCAAAACACCCCACCCTTTTCTTGACGAAACTATCCACTCCCATTTAAATTCAACGAGGTTGGTTCACACCCGCAACCTCTCAAAACAACTACATCTAATTTCTTTTTTCTAAAAACTCACTAAGTTTTCCTCCACAGGAGGTGTCAAAAGAATTTTTTTAGTCTAGGTAGGATTTAGGGGATAGGCATCCAAATAACTCCCTGTTAATTGTTTCTCACATTGTCAAAACCATAGAAGTTGTCAAATAGGGAACTGAAAATCCTCCAAGTCAACTGTTCCTAACACCATAAGGTAGGGAGATACCCATGAAGGGTTGAAGGCTGAGGTATGATTGTTCTATGCATCCCGCCTTGAGGCACCCACCTCTTGGACAGGATCCAGTCTGTGACCCATTTCTGAGGCTGAAAATCTAAATGCCGCACTTTGACCGAGGTACCTATTGACCAAATTTTAGGACATCTACCCAGGTGGCAATTGTGGGCTGAAATTGCACCTTGATTGGACTTTGTGCGGCTATTGGGAAATATCACCATCTCTTTTGGGATATGCCCCCTTTACCTCTCATTATAACCAATTATTTCATCCTTCACTAGTTTCTTTTCTGGTGACTTCAGACCCCACTGTTGAGTACTATTGGAAGGTCCAGTGCTATTTGAGAGGCAGGATGTTACGTCTTCTAGGACATGAGCATTTTTTTTCTTTGATTCTCCACGCGGAAAAAACCCACTTATCCACATATATGCTTATTTTTCAAACCAATTTATGTATGATGCACTTCTGACTACATTTTGATTTGGATATATATATTGTGTAAAGTTCAAAATTTGCAACAAAGGCTCTTGTTTCTTTATTAATCTCACCACCATTTGCACACATTCAGTCAGCTAGTTGGACATCATAGGGGACCCACAGAATCCCTGTCGTTCCCGACACTTGCTAAAACTCCCTCCTATCTTAGGGGAAGTGTTTGGTCTTGCCCACCCATCGACACCACCTTCACACACTCCTGTGAGTGCTACTGTCTTAGGATCATATTTGCTTGGTTCCACATTACTTGGGTCCACTTCCCAAGTCCCGTCGTCCACTCTCTCTCATTTACATGGAAGCGGAGGACCCACTTCCTCTCAAGGGAGAAGTACCAACCCACCTAGCCCCCCTCGAGGGTTAGGTTCACAACACACTTACACCATGGTTGGATATAATCCTCTCCCCCTGCTACAGATTCCATATTTGGCCTCTCTCAACATACCCGATCTAAGAAAACTCACTAATGATCCTATATTGCATGACCCCACATGGCCTGCAATGCCCACCAAACTACCTTCAAACATACCCAGGTTTGAAGGAAACGCAAGAGATGAACTTGCCAACCATGTCATGACTTTTCACCTATGGTTCTCTTCTAATAGCATTATGGATGATTCCATTAGACTGTGATTATTTCAATGCACACTCACTGGCCCATCAGCCAAATGGTATGTAGATGAAAAATCCAGATCCCATGCGACTTTCAAGTCCTTGGCCAAATCATTTTTGACCTTCTTCCAATTACCAATCCGCCATGACAATGTTCTAAAACTACTCTCTAATTTCAAACAAACCTCAACCACACACATCGTTGATCACATTCACGAGTGGCGTAGGCGACATAGTTTGTGCAACGTAGAAACCACCAAACAATAGTGTCTTGACTGGTTTCTTAGATCACTTGTCTCTCTCCTCAGTAAGGATGTAGCTTCCACCTTCTCTCAATCATAAGAAGAAGCCATCAGTAAGGCTCAACAATATGACCTCATCTATTCATAGTCAGGGTACTTATACACTATACTTCCTGATCTCCCAAAACCTGTGTCGTTTGGCCAAGACAAATTTGGGATGTCTCACTCAGCAGACAAACTGATTGGTAATACCAATCACCATGGTCCACAACCCCAACAACCACCAATGTATGGAACACCTCAATACCCACTGGCATACGAGGGCACTTCCTATTACCCCCCACCCCCTTATCAACAACCATACCTTATTGCTATGCCTCCACCCATTAGTGGGCCACCGCCAGCACCCCCCATACACCCACCCATTCAAATGAGTTCTAGTACCCCCTCTACCTCATCTTATAGTACTAGTGAAAGCACTGCACCTTCCTATGTACCTTACGGATCATTACCCCCACAGAATTCATGCTTTCCTTTTCCTGGTTCCCCACAACCCATCACTCCTCGACATCCTCACGCTGGGGTGAATTTTGTTCAACCCTCTCCCATTCAGTAGTATAAACATTTTGAACAACTGAATATGGAAAATCCGACCCATCCATCGAATAATTCCAAAAATAAAGGAAGAAATAGGAACAACAATAACCTAGGTCAAGGCGGTAATCAACCCCAGTAGAACCGACCTACTGGAGGAAACCAGAATCAAGGGAATCAAAACCCCCAAGGTGGCAATAATAATAGGCGTCAAGGGAGAAATAACAATAATGTTAAAACCAATTTCCCTTGTGCCCTTTTTGGTGAGTTTGGTCATTATACTCATCATTGTCCCCAAATCGTTGATTTCAAACAATTGAAAGACTCAGGCAGTCTACCCCATCCTCCAGCACTGCCTTCCCCTCAGCAGGCACCACAACAATACGTGCAACAACCCCCCCCTATTGTGCTGTAGAATCATATCCCACACCAAGGTGTGATAAACACCCAACAGGACACACAAACTCCCCCACCTCAGGTGGGATGGTACCTCAATCCAAACAATCCAACAGATTGCACAATCCTCCTAACTAGTGAGGAAGAAATCCTTCTGCAAACACATAATCGTCAGTATCATGCACCCGCTGAGTCTCCTCCCATCCCTCCAGAGACAAACCCTACACCGGGGAGACCCCCGTTGGTAATCCCTCTCCCTAACACAGAGCCACCTCTTTGCATTCCTCGCATCCCATTACACAGGAAAGTCCACAACCCACGGGCTAGGGCTGCTCATAATTATAGTTTGGTTGATGACTTAGCACAATCCTCGATGGCCATGTTAGTCTTAAAATTCCTTCAAACTTGTCCCACTCATCGGAAATCATTAATTTCTGCCTTGGGGTCAGTTGAACCTACAGATACTCGACTCATTACATTTGATCTTGATAGCGGAGAACCCCGCCTTCCCACCTTGATTGCTTTTCAAATCCCAGTAAAATTACGGAACATCACAATTCATCAATGTATCATCAATGAAGGTGCATCTACATGCATTATGTCCAAATCTGTATGGAAGAAAATTGGTTGCCCCGAACTCATACCCTCTTCCATTACCTTATGAGCTTATGAAGGATGACCATCATCTCCTGAAGGGATCTTCCAAAATTTCCCAGTAGAACTCAGGGGCAAGGCTATTCTCATCGACATTGAATTTATCGATGCCCCACTTGATTATAATATCTTGTTCGGTCATAGCTACATGTACGCTATGAAGGAAGTTGCCTCTTTCGTCTTTTGAACAATGATGTTCCCCCACAACGAGAAGATTGTTACCATTGACCAAGTCTCACATTACGAGCCTAACCCATCTGCCAACATCGATAACATTTTTCCTCTCATCCACACGAGTCATGACGCATACCCACTCTTTGAGATGGGTCTCAGAATTTTCAAATATCCATCATTGTTAGGAACTTACCATGGAGCACCACCGCTCCTTCATCCTTCCAATCAAGTATGCGTCATATCATCTAATGAAACTAACACAAAGGATACCCTTCCTCCTAGGGAGGCTTCTATCATATCCGACGTCCCACTAGTCAGAGAACTTCCCCCTCACGAGCCTCCTGCGAACTCGTCGACCCCACAAATCTACGACTTCACCCCTCCCCAAGGACATATCATAGTTTGGAAGACATTTCCCCAAGCCATCACTCAAATCCCCTTATTTTACCCTCCACCTGGCATCGAAGCTTTCCAGGTAGCCACAATGCTTACCCTCTCTAATATGGTGTTAGCAATTCCAGTTTGGTATTTACATCCACCAGAGATGGTCCCTCGACCATCCCTTCCCCCCCAAACGGAAGGAATCCCAATGACAATTCCCATACTTACTCCCACCATACCCTCTACACCCCCACTCACTACCCCCCCTACCACAGTTGGGGGTAGGAGAAAGAAGAAGGAGCCCACAGCTCCGCGTCCAACCCCCTTGTGCACTATCTGAGTAAGATGGACACCAAACCAACAACTGCCCATCTCTACTAGAGTTACAGTATTTGATTCCACTTAGTCAAACTCCCTCAACACTTGCCACTATAGCTATTACTACCGCTACCACGCCCCATTCAAGTAGTAAAGGGTTGTGAACCAAATTCTCTTGCGCTATATGTTCAGAATATGCCCATTATACCCACCATTGCCCAACATTGCCACACTTTTGACAGACATTAGCTACAGTACGCCAAAGCTTCCAGAGAGAACCCAATCTAGCTACATCATCCTTACCAATAATCACTGACATTCGTTATGTCACAACTTCAGTCAATGAATGTATGATATGCCCTTGCTCTCTATGTGAATCATTAGATCATTTTACACACCAGTGTCCTATGATCATTGAATACAGGCAACGCCAATTGACCCTGCTTCACAGACCCACAGAATCGATAGTTGACCTTACCTCGTCACTAGAGGTTCTTCATGTCATTTCCCCTGAACTTGAGGCCCTTCCAATGCCTCCATGGTTCTTGGATGACTTATCTGAGGATTCACTCCCCAATCCCCCCAACTCTCCTACTGATTTCCCTACAAACATTTTACACCCAACTACCATAGGTACTCCTTAGTACTTCGACATTTGGTTTATGTTGAGCGAACCCTCACAATTTCCTCGTGTCATTCCCCCTACTTATTCATCCACAGGGGGAAACCACACGACAATAGTCACCGATATAATTCATCATGACCCCTTGTATTCCTGCCAATTCCACTGTGATGAGGAAATACTAGAATAGTTTAACAACCCTGACTACCCATGGGATGTGCTACATCACCATGCACTCTTCTTTCCATGGGAAGCCTCCATGCCTCCTAACCAACACCCCAATACATGGTCGAAACCAAGGATTTTATCCCATCAGGGCCTATCGACTGGTTCAAAAAACCCATTCTTGCCCCTGATGCTTTTGGAGAAGGCAACATGGCCAACATTTCCCCAACCATTAAAATTGACATTTCCATCAAAAATGGCATCGTCGAGGAAATCACCATCGGAGCCGCTTGCACTCCTCAAGAAATCACTGCCTATAAAGCCCTCTTCCAGGAATATCGAAATATTTTTTCCCGGTTATACAGGGAAATGCCTGGTCGCGATCCCTCTATCGTCGAACATCGCATCGACACCTGGCTCGACATTACACCAATTCATCAAAAGCAATGACCGCAACACTCATCCAAAGCAACGACCATCAAAGATGAAATTGACAAATTACACACGGCTGGGTTCATATACCCCATCGCCTATACCTCATGGGTTTCCAACCCTATACCCGTTAATAAAAAATAGGGAACTATCCGTGTCTACACAGACTTTCGTGATCTCAATCATGCATTTCCCAAAGACAACTTTCCAACGCCTTTCGTCGGTCAAATTATCGATGACTATGCAGGCCACGAGGCTCTATACTTCATGGACAGTTTCTTTGGTTATAATCAAATTCAAATTCACCTAGCCGATCAGTACAAAACCGCATTCACTACCCCTTGGGGTACGTTTTCATATCGCTTCATGCATTTTGGCTTAAAGAATGCTGGCACAAATTTCCAATGGGCGATGACATACATTTTTCATGATCTGGCTCATATCATCCTCGCATACTTGGACAACCTCACAGCTCAATTCAAGAAACACACCCAACATCTTGATGATTTACAAATCATCTTCCAATAGTGTCGTCAGTACAACATCCACTTGAATCCCCTCAAGTGCGTATTCTACATCATTGCGGGGCGTCTCCTCAGCTTCATCATTTCCCAAAGTGGTATTATCGTGGACCCCCTCAAAGTCCAAGCTATCACTGAAATTCCACCTCCCCAAAATTTACGTCAACTTCAGAGCCTACAAGGCAAGGCTAACTTTCTACGACGATTTGTCCCAGACTACGCCATTCACACACACGGTTTCCTTCGCTTACTACATCACGACATCCCATTTCACTGGGATGAACATGCCCAACAGTAATTTGACGATCTTAAAATGGTGTTCTCCAATGCCCCTTTAATTAGTGCACCTGACTACAATTGCGACTATATCCTCTATGTATCAGCATCAACTGTTTCAGTAGCAGGAGTTCTCGTTCAGCTAGGTGATGACAATCATGAGCATGTCATTTATTACGTTAGTAAAAACCTCTCAGGGCCAACCTTGAAGTATAAACACGAAGAGAAACTAGCTCTTGTAGTCATCTTCGTAGTCCAGAAACTGCGTCACTACATTCTACTTCGCACCACTAAGGTTGTAGCAGATTCCAACCCTATACAATACTTTCTCATTCGTCGACAAATTAATGGCAAATTTACTTGATGGATTGTTATCCTTCAGGAGTACGATCTCAAATTCTCAACACCCATGAGAAAGAAAACCCTCATTCTCACAAAACTTGTCACGACCTTCCCCTCTGACACAACCAATGCCCCCATCAATACCGATTTTCCCGATGAACACCTCTTTTACATCACTTTAGATGATCCTTGGTACGGCAACCTCCTCGTCTACCTATGAACTCAAAAGTTCGGTAACCACCTTTCACGAGATGATCGTCATCGTATTCGCCACCAAGCCCCTAGAGACATATTATACTAGCATGGGGTCAACACCATTCTTCATCGATGCCTAACCATTGACAAGGCCGATAGAGTCTTGAACGACTGCCACAATGGTGCATGTGGGTGTCATTTTTTAGGAATATCCACTACTCAGAAGATTATCCGAGCAAGTTACTTTTGGCCTACCTTGTTTCACGATTGCATTTACACCATGAAACGATGCGATAAGTGTCATCTTTATGCCAACAAATCCTAAGCACCACCTGCTCTTCTTCATCCAGTCATCACTGCTGCCCCTTTTTGTAAATGGGGCATCGACTTCATGACTTGTAATCCCCCCTCCAGCAATGGACACAAATACATTGTTGTCGTGGTCGATTACTTCACCAAATGGGCTAAAGCTATGCCCACCTTCAACAATATTGCTGACACCGCAATGTGTGTTTTCTTTAACCACGTCATATCTCACTTTGGAGTACCACTCCAACTTGTTTTCGATCATGGGAAACACTTCGAGAATGAGATTTTCATTGAACTCTCATCTCGGTTAGCATTCTCCCACGAGTTTGCCTCACCATATTACCCTCAATCTAATGGATAGGTCGAAGTAGTTAACAAGGTCCTCAAGACCATGTTACAGTGCATGGTTAATGAATGTAATACCAATTGGCATCATATGTTATTTTCCATGCTATGGGCTTACCGTACGGCTGTGAAAACAACTACTGGTTTCACATCATTTCATCTAGTCCATGGGGTTGAGGCCACTCTTCCCATCGAGTGAGAAATTCCCACCTTACGCACCGCAATTGAGCTATTACCTGACACTGCTCTAATGGGGAAGTGCTTTCTGAACTTAGAGTCCTTGGATGAAGATCATCGATCTTTATTACAGAATAATTAGGCAACTAAAAAATGATCAAAGGCTACCTTTGATCGACATGTCAACCTTCGCTCATTTCGTGAAGGAGATCTCATCCTTTCTTACAATATCGCTCATGATACCTTTAGCCATGGAAAATTTGATTCACTATGGCATGGCCCATATATTATCCAATATTGCCTCACCAAAGGCGCATACATCCTAGCCTCTCCCGAAGGCCTCTCTCTCAAAGAACCCATCAATGGCTTATACTTAAAGAAACATTATGCTTAAACATAGTCATTCTACTTTAGGTTATTTCTTTTATAGTGTTTTTAATCTTTTCTCCATCCCTCACGTCTAAACTATCATTTGTGCTATTGACAGATGCTTCCTCCACTGGCCTACCACATCGGTTACACCGACAACACCAACTGTTGGACACAAAATCTTGCTTCGGCCGCTTCGGATCTCTACACCCCCTCACATGAAATGCTCCATTCGAGTGGCATATGTTTGGGTTCAGTGACCAACAACCAAGGTGAATACACTGCCGTCATCGACCTTTTGGTCAATGCCTAGCATCATCATATTCATCACCTTAGCGTCTTTCTCGACTCTCAACTAGTCGTTCTCCAACTCAACAATGTGTACCACATACATGATCCTTGCCTCTTTCGCAAATACCTATAGGTTAGACTTTTATCTCGACATTTTGATTCCATTACATTTACACATATTCCAAGACAATTGAATCAAATTACATATAACTTAGCTAATATTGTGTTAGACTGGCATATATCACATCAAGCTACCTCTACACATACATAAACATATCAACAACCTATCACAGCATATATATATTAGACATCATCAACACATTAACAAAACACATGTAAACACCACATAGATCTCAAAATGTATACTCGTGTATATATAAAACGGTCCACAGTGCCATCCAAATGTTTACATACAAAAATACAAGTATCCATAGGCCAGTGAAGCACCACGGTACAAAATGGGTTCACCAGCCTATATAAAAAAAAACAATAATACATAGAGCACCACTCAAGGTGCCTCTAGAGCACCACCACCTATCCCTCCCTCAAGCGGTGGTCTCCCACCCACTATTGGTCCCTCCTGTCCTGGAGGTAATCATCTATTCATCACAGCACCTGCTACTGCTGCCCACCGTACCACAGCCCACCATGGTGGCGGAATCCCCACACACTGCTCCAGGATACCCTCATCCTGGATGCGAGACCACATTCCCTCAGGCACGCCCTGTAGCACTGCCTCCAGGTGACGATGTATGTCCTCAAAATCTGCTCCGGTATCCACTGGAGGAGCATGTGATGGCACAGCACCAGGGTCATCAAGCCGGTGTCTCCTCGCTTCTCTCTCAGGATCAACTAGTCTCACCTCGACGTCCTCACATTGATGTCTCTTGCCAACTTGCGGCCCTCCCCGTGGTGGTCTCTCCGACTCATGATGAGCCAACGCTCTATGCAACTCAACATCATGCCCATGAGGTGCCACATCTACACATACAAACAAGAAATAGATAGTATCAACATCTATAACATATACATATTTCATGCTATCTCAAAAAACATACATATAAAACTCATCAACATACCTCGACGGTCAAACACCTTCCCTGGAGGTAACACCATGTCCAGATCCTCTCGAAAGTCAATCCCAGCATAGAGGAACTGTAATATCACCTATGGCATCTGTCACCACACTTGCGCCACCTTAGTAGTAAATAAGTGGCCACCCTCGCCACCACCGTGGCGAAGAAAAACAGTCAAACACCACTTTAGCTACGTCTCTCGTGCCCCAGGCACACCCAATAAAATCCTAGGGTGCAACATAGGCACCCTCTCCAAAAACCAGGCCACTAGGATGGACCTGAAGGAAAACTCTCCTATATCTATGGACCGACAATGGTCCAGCTGCCCTACCATCCTGGCATGCAGCGTAAGCCCCCAGACAAAGTGCTCACCGACCAACACGCTCTCACAATCATCACTGCTATACAGCGATGTGCTAGGGAATCCATTGCCCCAATTCTCACCATAGTGCCAGACATAAAGTTCACCTCTGAACAGTACCTCCGACCAACTGTCGCTAGCACCACATCCCTCGGTAACACCAGCTTCATCGGTAGGGGTGTTCCCCGAAATGGGAGCCTAGTAAAAAATTATATATCCTCCACCGCAGTGAAGGCAATCTGCTCTCCCCATACTATGAAACAATGCAGGTCTGGACTCCACATCTGGATAAAGAACTAGAGGAGATACTCCTATGCCCATATCAATGGGCACTCAAAGAACTTCAGTAGCCCACAGGCTGCCAAAGACGCACATACCCCCATCTCCTCAATAGCCACGGAGTCTCTTAGCTAGGACCAATCCTGCTCTCGCCAACCAACTGACATTGTGCATAATGATCACCTGCAACCACATAAAACAGTCCTAAGTCAGCCAAATGGACCATAAACAACATTAAAAAGATAAGTTTTACACCTGTCAACCTTGCCTTCAAGGCATAGTTTTTTAACACATAGGTGCACACATCTGCGTGCCTGTTCACTCCACAAGTGCGCACTTATGCACGCCTGTTCACTACACAGGCACGCACTTAGGCACTCCTGTCCATCCTTCAAGCACGCACGAGTGTGTTCCTATTCAACATATAGGGGTACCTTCATGCGGCCTTTTCACGAACACAGACGCGCCTATCCAATACACAACCGCGCACACATGCACAACTGTGCATCCAACAGGTGCACACATAGTGCACACCCTTGTTCCCCTTACAGGCGCCTACATGCATGCCCATCCAGTGGGCCGGTGCACACTTGTGCACACATACTTCCGGATCTCCCATACACGTGGGGGCCCACACCCATAAAACCCCCTGTACGGCCCTTCGTACAACCCCTGCCCTAAAAAGGAAACCCAAAATCTATGCAGGATGATCAGACCACTAACCTGAAGCTCGCTGGTCCTCGATTGGATGCCTCATCATCCCATAATCTCCCAATATCCTCTTAATACTTCTCGTCCAGTCACTATAGCACCAAGTACAAATGAGGTGGCAATGTGGGCCCTACAACTATATATAGGCCTTTCCACCAAACTTCCACTCACCATTCCGGGAGCTCCGGGTGTCCATTTCTCGATCCATCTTCAGCTAGGGGATCAACATCCCATCATCTACATCACGACAATCCCTGGGCTTCTTTTCATCCTGAGCCCCTGGGACACCATTTTTTCATACCCTGACCAGGTACGCATGTGCATATTCAAAATTATCAAATACATGCTCATATATTCGATTCTCTTCAGATATTGTTGACA
The DNA here is from genome assembly GCA_000966675.3 of Picea glauca. Taxonomy (NCBI): domain Eukaryota; kingdom Viridiplantae; phylum Streptophyta; class Pinopsida; order Pinales; family Pinaceae; genus Picea; species Picea glauca. The sequence continues at coordinate 334,265 of JZKD02S0215876.1, forward strand.
TTGGGTATTTGGTTTTCATGTGTGCAGATACTTGGTCATCATACATTAACAAAACCCCTTCAGGTATATACTCAGCACTCGCATGTAGTCATTCCCTCTGAATCTCACTTACATCTCCAGTCACACCCTCTGACATTTGCCTCTAGGATACCCATTTCTGGCTCTCCAGTACCAAAACCTCCATTTGCATCTTTGGTACTATCACCCGGTAGCACTCTTACCCACATGAGTTGTCTCATTCATAGCACCCTTTTGCGCCTTTGACACTCATGCTGTTTTTCAAAACCCTTTAGGGATGGGAGTCCCGATAGTCTTACATCATGTCGTGAATCAACCACATACTCCTTCTCCTCATTTTGCTAGCTTTCCCAATGGACTCCTAGATTATTTCTTCATGGTTCTATTTTTGACTGCACCTCTAAAGTATCATGAACCCTTCATTTTATCCACAATCAGTTTTCCCATCTGCAAATTTCCCTTCATTTCACCTACCTCATACAGAAACCCACCCATGGGGCCCCCACCCTCCACCAATTCTTTCAGAAAATCATGCCCTACCTAGGCCAACCATATTACATCGGGGCACCCATTTCTATATTTGTACACTTATCCCCAATTATTCTTTATTTATTGTACAAACACGTTTGTTTCTAGCAGTTACATTACCTTTTTGTCATCACCTTTGGCGACCTTCTTCCCTTTTTGGCCAATGCAACCCATGTCACCCTTGGTTGGGGCACTACTTATCATCTACCCTTGACGACATCGTCCATATATTCAGAGTACCCCACAAGCCACTTACCTCTGACCTCTAAGTTTATTCACTTTGTCCCGCCTCTGGCACAACTTATCCCCTGTCTTGTTGTCCCCCTGACACTCGACCTCGTTGAACGGTTGTGGCCACTTTCATCTCACATATATACCCCAATCAAGGGAAGTCTTGAGTCTTCCTACATCTTGAATTTGTCCATGTACCTCCTCCCATTCCTCACCTCACCTAGATTTCATGAAGCCATTTGATTCTGGGAGTCACATCCCCCTTTTTGTCGACATCAACACAATTTTCCAGAAGGGTGACAGTATCTTGATTCTCATTACCTATCCAATGAGATATCTTGGATGACATAGGGAGAAACACAATTACTCCTTGTTGTCATTGACCCCCATAACATTCGTCATCAACACTTTCTCATGTTACTGTGGGTCTTACTTTGCGACCATTGCAGTTAGTTCTTATACTTGCCGAAGATCTTTGAAATTGGCTAGGCTATCAATGCCTACAGAATCCGTGATACTTCTTATAGATGTCATTGCCTACTATTTAGAGTATGTTCATATGTAGAATTGTCTTATGCCTTTATCACGACCACCCCTGAGGGTGTTTCAGTTATCTACATCAATAGTTCATTCCTCTTTTTTGAGTTACATGACACGAGCATGGGGCATGCCCACCTCATTTGTACACAGTTTATTTTTTACACACCTCATGGAAGGTTGGGATCTACAGGTTCCTTTTTCCCTCCAACGGATAGCTCTATACAATCCCACTATTGCTCTCTTTTACAACAACACTCTCAGTAGAATAAACATTGATGGATTTTGTCTATACGTATGCTCCTAACCTCATCAATCAGGGGGCATCTGTTATCACTGAAATTTCGTTTGCAAATGGTTACAAGAATTTAGCATCGTCAAACAGTTATGAGGTCATACATGGCCCTGAATTAACACAAAATCATTCACAAAGGGTCAAAACTATACAACTAGTGCAAAAATTAAAGGGCGCTATGAAGACACTGTGTGTGCGCGCACATGCGCAAAACAGGAACGCAGAAATCACGCACATGCGCACGATGTGCAACTTTGGTCACAAAAAGCCACACACTTGAGAAATAGTGCATTTATGAGAGTGGTTGGCCTCCCACCCACTTCTGGTTCAGCTTCCAAGTTGATTTGACACTCAAATCTGGACTGGATTCGACTGGGTGGCTGGTCAAAGACCTAGAAATGCCCTAATTAGCCTCTTTACACACTACAAACTAGTTTCACAATAACCCAAAGGAATTCTATAAAAAGGCCATGGAACACTTCATTTTTCAAGGAATTCATAGCAAAGTTATGTTCCATTATTCTCTTGAGGAATCATCTATCCTTGCCAAGAGTATACTTGCATCATTGCATTGGGAAATCTATCTCACCCCTTGAGTGGATTAGCAAAGAATTCTTTCACCATTTTCATTTTCATTTTCAAAGTTGTAAGAAGAGCTTATTTGTGGGGGTCCAAGAGCCCTCCCTTGGAGGAATAAGGGACTCATAGTCCTCTTGCTTCTCGGTGTTTTCTTTCAATAATATCAACCTTATCATTGGTGACATGGGTCTCATTGTTTCTTTTGTCCTTATTTCCCTATGTTTATCAATTTAGTTGTTGTTTTATTTCTTAGTTATTGTTTTATGTTTCTTTCTCTAACTCTTTTCCTTGTAGTTGTCCTGCTTAGCAAACCCAACTAAGCTTGCAAACACCTCTATTTTTCTCACTAAGGTGACAAAAGAGGTGCAACAATGGACAAAAGTATTGTATGCTACAAATGTAATTATCTTGGTCACAAAGAATGAGATTGAAAATATATGAATGAAGATGTCTCTTTGCCAACCACAGTATGGATAAGGAAAGAGATTCCAAACAATCAAGATTTTTATATAGCATTAACCACAAAAGAATGTAAATAAGAAGATGAATGGTACATAGACAGTGGATGTTCTTCACACATAACCGGGGATCAAGACAAATTCATTAGCTTGAAGAGAAAGGGTGGAAATGTTTCATTTGGAGATGACTCATTTGCAAAAATACTTGGAGAAGGTGTAGTAGAGCTTGGAAGAAAAAATGTAAAAGAAAAGAATGTCCTATTGGTTGAAGACTTGAAGCATAATATACCCAGTGTTAGTAAAATGTGTGATCAAGGATACCCTCTTATGTTTGACTCCCGAAAATGCAAAATCAGAGAAAATAAATCAAGAAGCTTGGTTGCAACTACAACAAGAATACTGAACAAGATATACATCCTAGACATGAATAAGAGAGAGAATACAAAATCCACACAAAAGGATTCCAAGGAAGAAAAATTCCCAAAGACCAAAAATAAGGATGAAGTATTATTGAGTGCCACATGTTCAGGGGGAGCAGCCCCAAAGAAGAAGGTTACATTTTTCCATTATACTTAGGGGGAGAAGCCCTATAATTTTCCATTGATGTCAAAGGGGGAGATAAATTGGGATCATGATGATAGGGGGAGCATGAGTTTTTCCATCAATGAAAAAGGGGGATATTGTTGGAAGATTCGATGTTGTCATTGATGTCAGCCCTAGTCATTGGTTTTGGTCTGCAAGATTGATGAAGGTATTTGGACATGAAGGAAAATACACATGCAGATACAACACCCATGGATGGATAGTATAAAACATGTTGTTTCTAGTGGTATGTGGCACATCACGTGGATCCTCATGGTTGAGGAGAAATGAATTTTTGAAGATGACAAAGTGAATTAAAGAAGAAAGTACATGTAGGCCCTGAAGATAATTAAAGAAAATAATTACAAAATAAGAAAGTGTCAGGTCGGCTCTAATGTTAAAAGGAAGTGACATAAATGGTATAAATAAATATCATTATACATTTATTTGATACACAAGTCTAATTTCAGAGGAAATCAAAAGTAAAGAAGGATGGATTTCAAGGGAGGATGAAGTCTTTTGGTGATGTGTTCTAAGGTATGTTATTTTCAGGTCATCTTACCATTTTCTCTATAACTTCTTTTCTAGAATGAATCAGATGGTTAAATTGCTATGGTATTTAAAAAATATATCAAGGTACCTGTGGTAAAAGTTTCATCTCTTTAATCCCTATAATTATGGAGATACACTCTGTGGAAGATAGGGTTTTTGACCAGTCCTGAAGCTAGTCAATAACAAGTGTTCCGGGTAAAAAAGTCATAACGTCTTCATAGAGAATCCAAATGAAGTGAGACCAATTTCATTTTAGATACTACAGACTGTATTTTCTTGTGTACGAGTTTCAGAATCTGATATTAAATATTGAGCACGGGGCATTATGTACAAGTTTGCTCTCATGAATAGACCAAAATTGAATAAAGTCTACCATTCTCTCTATAAATTATTTTTGGGGAGGATTAAATTAGTGAAACTTGGAGGTGTTTCAGAGAATACATTCATTAATATTATCTAAAGGATCAGAGTATTGCAAGAATTGAAGAATTATAGAAGTTGAAGAAGTCTCAAGAAGCATTATTAGGCTCTATGTGATGGTTGGTTGATGGGGATGATTTAATGTAAAATTTATTATCTCTCATATATTCTTGGATTGAAGAAAAGGGAAAGGATGGAGAGGTCAAACCTCTCTTGATGTTGGGGTATTGTATCTTCCTCTTGGAGGTTTATCCCTCCTTTATATTTGGAAGCTATAGCTACCTTTGGAAGTCATTACTTCCCTTGAACAATAACTATTGATTATTTCTCATATATCATGCATGGTGTATTGTGGTGTATTGGTGTAACTCTTATACTATTGTTCATTTATCATTGGATATAATTGAATGGTTTAAATATAATTTGAAAAGGTTTTTAAATTGTACTTGATACTTATTCACCCCCCTCTCAGTGTCAACAACAGGAACCAAATGAGACTAAAAATATGAATGATACAAACCATAAACATGGAAGACATTAAGGGATTCTCCACAGTGTTTGGAAAATAAAAGAATCGAGGGATTAAAAACTCTAAATAATAGATTGCTTCTAAGGAAATAATAAAGCCCAATTGTTAATAAATTGGCTCAAAACAAGTGTTTTGTTTAAGGGAGATATTGACTTGTTTCTATAAAACAATGAATTGACAAATCTTGATTATTTCCCCCTTTATATTTTTACAAATATTTGATCTTTTTTTTTGTCTTTTTCATATTACAAAGACAGAAAAAGAATAAATGAATTCTATAAATATAGTGTAGAAGGTGAGTTCCATAGGGTGTGCAACTATTTTTTAAGTGCATGGAACATACCTATGTAAAAGAAAGAAAAAATAAATGTGCATGATGTGGGTTCTCATAAGTGTGTCTCTTCGAGGGTAGGCCAGGTCTAAAAAGTAGAAACAAGTAATACAAAGTTAAGAGATAGTTAAGAATGCAGAGTTAGTGAGAATAATGTAGCAAATTGCAACAAGGCATTAAGAAAAACAATTTGTGCAATGACAAACATAATAAATGAAAACAAATTGAATATAAAGGTGGAAGACCCATGGGAATAGTAAAAAATAGATGAGAGTGATGAATGAGGTTCATAATACAATATCAACCTATAAAGGATCCTAGTAATACTATAAAATAATGGGATGGGAACCAAATGAACAAAAGGTTCTACACTAGGAAATCTCTTTCATCAAAGCAATGCAAATTGTAGTTATAAAAGACTTTGCACCAACATCCAACAGGTTTGACCCTATGAAAAATTATAGTGACAAAATTTTTAAATGAAACATAATAGAGAGGGAGTATAAACATTAATGAAAGCTTCATAATATACCCAACCAGATCAAACAATGAATAAAGCATGATCCCTAAGAAACCATGATTCCAACACAAAACATTCACTTGAGAAGAAACAATACCAAGATAATATCTCAAAAATCCAAAAAAAGACATCTATTTTTGTGAGTTAAAGGGATGGGAACATATTCAACCTTGATATATTCAAAAATATCCATCTTGATGGCAAGGTCTAGTTACAAATATTCAACACTACCACAATTTGAGGAACTACAAGTAAAGTGTTTTGAATTGGAAGGAAAATCAAAGTTTAAATCAAATACAAAGTCTATAGGAATAGACTCAATATTACAAGGATCTAAGGATTTATGAAAGAGATAAGACTTAGAAATGAGAAACTTGGAGGATATACAAACAAATTGTTCAAGGTCATGATATAAACTTGGGTGTTGATGATCATAGAAATAAAACTCGAAAATAAATCATGAGGATGTATGTGATCCAAAATTCCTTAGATGTCAATTTATCTTTAACATACATCCACATCTAAATTGATTCAAAATTATTTTTTATCATCTTTGACTATTTCCACAAACACATGTGAATATTCTTACTTATCCAAAACTTCATAAAATGATGAAAAAATTGTAGAATAATGAGAGACAACATAATAGAAAATAAAAGAACTTAATAATACAAGATTTGATGATGGAGTTCACCCCTCCTAGGATGCATATTCAGTCCCTTTTCAACAATGAGATCACTCTTCATTAATCTCAATGCCAAAACTACAATGAAATGGACTTACAAATGCCAAATTTGAAGTCACTCTTCAGTTCTGCTTCTCAACATGAGAAATAGAGGTTACTACTGAAATCCTCTCGAAATTCTGAGGAAAATGAGTATAAACTTGACTATGTTCTGAACAAGTGCCCAAAGACCCCCTTTTACACACATAACGAGACTATGGGTCTCATACATGACAAACTGTACTAAGGATTTCATACAAAACAATTTTACATATAACCGACATCACCATCAGATTCCTCTCGAAAAATTGAGAAAATACATATAAACATGACTATGTTTGGACATGGCACGCAAAATGATACACTAGTAGCATCTCTACACTTTTCATCCACCTCAAGATTCATTCCAACCTTATGCACATAATTCCATGTACTGTATTATGTCGTACTATCTCAGGATTCATTCCCAGTTTAAATAGGCCTAGATCGGCCTAATCATGGCCTGAAACCTACGGTGATGTGGCATCGTCATTAAATAAATATTCATGGGTTTGTTATAGCAAGCCCCATGTAGAGAGTATTGGTAGGAGCTTGTTTGTTAATCCATTGGTACACTAGAGGCAAGGTTGGGGGTTCAAAACCCACCGAGCTCCTCCACTTTCTTTGTTATACATATATTGTATTAACTGTGAAGATTTGGCTTTCCCTCATGGGGCATGATTTTTTATCCCCAAGCCAACTTGGCCTTCTCGAAGGTGCCACATGGAATCACCTGATTGGTCCATGTGGAAACCTATGATTGGCCACTATTTTCAATTGTACACCCTACAACGTGGCACCGTCGGATTGAGCCATGCAGTGTATGGCCCTGTCGACTATGCTGCTAACGTACCTGCCACCTATCTGCCATGTAGTTGTACAACCTGCCACCTACCACCCTTTCAGTTATGCCATGTGGAAAACATGGTCTTCCAGGTCATCATTATGGATGACATGTGGTAGTTTCTAGCTGGTCCAACTGGGTGCCAAATTTTCCAAATTCAAGTGACATGTGGTAGCCCCTCATGTTGTCGTGTTAGCATGATGATGTCACATGTCCATATGTCACTCTCTAAGATTGACACTTGTCATATAGATACCGATGTCATCTTGCCATGTCAACTGTATGAGAGGACACATGTTTTCCTCTAATTTTTCCAACTCAATTGTATGAATGCTATTGACAATCTGGTTGTCATTGATGTCAACCTTGATATAAGGGTGAAGTATCATTGATTTATTGGTTTGAGAAGCATTTTCAATATTGGAAATAATGTTATGAAGATGACTTGAATGTCAAGCATTTCCAATATTGGACATAATGTTATGAAGTTGACTTGAATATCAATAGAAAGATAATATTGACTAATATATTGTATACGCTTGATGCACTCATCCTATATTGTATGTGGTTGATGAAATCACCCTAATGGAAATATGGTTTATGGTGGATTGTGTCATTAACATCCATGCACAAAAAGGGTAAATGGAATGTCCAATATGGATGCATACAAATCACAAATAAGAATGTTGGACATGGTGTTATAGTGTTGGCATTGATGTTAAATAAGATTAGTATGGGCATCAATATAGTCACAGAGTCAATAAGTCTGGTATAAACATCTTAGCAAGAATTTGAAAAAGTCAAAGGTCGAAGTCAAAGAAATTAGTGATCGAAATCAAAGGTCAAAATCAAAGAGGTCAAAGAAGTCGAAGGTCGAAGTCGGATAAGTAGAATAAGTCAAAATCGAAGAAGTCAAAGATTGATGTCGAAGTCGAAGTTGAAACCGAACGAAGTTGGGACAACCAAAGTCAAATTAAACAAGTCATTTTTCTTTTAATTTGAGTTGGTCTGAGTAGAAGTGAAGTAAATTACCCTGAAGGTCAAAGTCAAAAGAAAATTGAGTCGAAAAATTCAAGTCGACCAAAGAAAATTGGGATGACCAAAGTAAAATATCTCAAGTCAGTTTTCTTCTTAGTCAAGTCAGTCCAAGAATGAAGTAACCTAAAGGTCAAAGTCAAAGAAAAATTAAATTGGGAAATACAAGTCGGGTCGAAGCTGAAGCAAGTTGAGTGGACTGGAATCGAAATACTCAAGTCGAAATTTCTCCTAGTTGAGTCAACCAAAAATATGTTTGTCATTCGAATGAGGAAGCAAATACAAAAAAAGGGGGAAGACCAAGTCAAATCTTTAGTGACTAGCAACTGAGAGGGAACTGATTTTAATATCCACCATTAACTAAAATGTTTACAAGTTGAGTTTAAATAGTCACCAACAAAGGAGATATGTGGAGGTCAATTTAGACATTCATGAAAAGGTAAAATGCACTGAAGTCAATATGGTATCCGACAATGAAAGGGAAATTTGAAAAAGTTTCTTTCAAGTAACCACTTGTAACGGCTACCTCACACATGTTTTGGGGAAAATGATCACATGTCGACTAATTGGGCATGTTCTTCACAAAACCCGTGTCGTAGAATTGTAAAATTCATTTCCAGCACTCTAAAATCTTCAAACGAAATCAATGTCGAATTTTGTGTACGAAAATCGATTAATGAAATCACCAGTTATGTTGATTAAATGAAAGGTGCAATGTTTCATTACTAAAATACACAATTGTTCAACCTTATAGCTTTCGGAAAGTCTCTAAGCAGAAAAACAAGGTGAAAGGAATGTGTCTCTGTGGGTTTTACATAGAATATCTAAAGGCATAACAGATTCCAAGGAAAAAATATGAGATACTTATGTAACGAGGGTGGAAGGGTGGAGCAAGGAAGGACTAATGTCCTTTACTGATTAAAGTTTGAAGATAGTAAGTTGGTGCTTCCTAGGTTTGGTTCCCTAAACAAAGGAGTTGGTACTTCCTAGGGTTGGTGCCCTAAACAAAGGAGTTGGTGCTTCATAGGGTGGGTGCCCTAAAACAAGGGAGTTGGTGCTTCCTAGGGTTGGTCCACTAAAACAAGAGAGTTTGTGCTTCCTAGGGTTGAAGCTTCGAACAATGAGATTGGTGTCTCCCAATCATTATTGTAACTTGTATTATTTTATTGATTTTATATTCAAGTTTACTGTTGTTGATCAATTGTTGTTAATAAGTTAAAATTATTAAAAGTTTAAATAATTAATCAATATCGATTCACCCCCCCTCTTAGTATTGACCAAGTTTCCAACAATTGGTATCAGAGCGGGTGCCTTCTACACAGTCTAACAACTAGAAGGTAGATTCTGAAGCAATGGATTAGAAAGAGGGAATGTCTTCCAACAAAGCACCTATGTTCAAAGGGAATGATTATGCATTATGGAGTGTGATAATGAAAAGTTATCTCATGGCCCTTGGATGTGATGTTTGGAAAGATGTTGAAAGTGGTTATACTTCACCATCTACCCCACCTACTAATATTTCTACAAAGAAGTTATGCAATGACAATTCAAGAGAAGTTAATGCTATTCTAGGAGGATTAACCAATCCTATATTTGTAAACATAATGCACTGTAAGTCAACAAAAGAGATTTGGGAAAAGCTGAAGGTCATATATGAAGGAGAAAACAAAGTCAAGGAAGAAAAACTACAAACCTATTAAATTCAATTTGAAAATTTGAAAATGGAGGAAGAAGACATAGCTGAATATTTTCAAAGAGTTGATGAAATTTTCAATTCAATCAGAGGATTATGAGAATAAATCAAAGACAAACCCATTGTCCAAAATATCTTGAGATCATTACCTATGAGTTATGATGCAAAAATTTCTACCCTTGAAGACAGACCAAATTTTGATAAGCTCACAGTAGATGAACTACATGGGATCCTTATAGCATATGAGATGAGAAAAGAACAAGAAAAACTAGCAAAAGGAGAAACTACCTTCAAGGCATCAAAATCAAGGAAGAAGTAGGAGCAGGTACCTAATGAATATTTATCAGAGATATCTAATGAAGACATAGCTAACTTTATGAAGAAACTCAAGAAAGGGACTGGCAAATACAAGGGAAAGTTTCCTCTGATATGCTTCAACTATGGAAAAGTTGGACACTTTGTTAACAAATGTCGATATCCCAAGCAGGAGGATAGTGATGATGAGGAAATTCAGAATCATAAAGAATATACGAAGGGTAAGAAAAAGAACAAAAAGAAATACTACAATCATAAGAAGATTCTCTACACCAAAGAGGACATCAACTCTTCTAAAGAAAGTGAAGATGAATATTTAGATCTTCTATTTATGGGAATGAAAACTCAAGATAATATTGTAGATGATGAAGGAAAATATGAATTTGAAGGAGAAATAGACCTAGAAGCAAAGTTGATCAGTGCTCTGAAGGAAATAAGAAAGCATAAAAAGAAGAACAAGCTACTAAGGGAACAACTTCAAGAGTTTGATGAAGCACATCAATCAACAGAAGTAGATGCATCAAGAACCATCAAAGAATCATAGCAGATAATCAGTGATTTGAAGTCTTAACTCCTAGAAGCTAAAATAATTGAAGAAGTCATTTTAAATAAACTCAATGATAGATAACAAGTATGTGAGAATCTAGAAGCCGAGATTGAGTTGCTAAAAGGTGAACTTGAGAAAGAAAAGAAGGGATCAAAATTTGAAAATAGTTCAAAAATCTTGGGTGAAATTATCAGTAGTTAGAGGTCACCAAAACACAAGGCTGGTTTGGGATACACCCAAGAATCAACTTCTACATCACAAGGATCTATCAAAAGACCAATCAGTTATGTATATTCTCTTAAAATCTTCTTAAGAAAGAATATAATAAGGTAAGGATGATTCCATTGGAGACCGTCCCAAATAAACAAAAATCAACACCCCTTATTAAACAAAGATATGACAAGAGGAATACAATCACCAAAATAAATCCCTCTAACATATATCATCATATCTTCCTTGGACATTGCTATTCTTGCAATAATTTTTGACACAAAGCAGTGCATTGTAAAGCATATGGAAATTACAATCCAAAGAATGTCCAAAGAAGTAAGAAGTTTAATACCGAGAAAAGAAACTACAACTCTTTCTCTCTTTTACAAAATCTCAATGTTGAATTCCAAAGGTGCAAAAACTATGGCCATAAATCCAGTGAATGTAGATTACCAATTCAATCCTTGAAGATAGAAAACCATAACAAAAATAATAAGATGATATGGAAAACAAAATTTGAAGTACAAAGAAAGAAAGATGGTGAATATATTGCACCTGAAATTGATGAAGTTAATAATAGGAGAATGGTGGGTAAAGATTCTAATAAGGAATATAAAATAAGAGGTTTTCATATAAAGTGAACCAAGCTCAAGAAAGGAAAGTTCTTAAAGAAGAATGTGACACAATTGTAGTTCTTTATGATGTCCTGCAAATCAATAGTCCATTAGCCAATGAAAGAAAAATGGAAAAATAAAATTCTAAAGAAGAAGATGAACAAGTTTTTGTTACACAAAATAGTGATGATGATGATGAATCTTCAATAGTAGACCAACCAAAAGAATTTTGTGACGATGATATCATAAGTTTTCCAATGCTATTTTGATGATCTACTGGAGCTCCTCCTCAACATAAAATACGAACATAAGAAAGGAAGGAGGATTCACAGAAGACTTAAGGTTGTTCCTAGTGATGACCTTATGAGTATCGAAGAACATGAAATGTTACTCAGGAATGTTACTCTTGGCTGAGGGAAATCATAAATGTGGAAAAAAAAAATTCCATCATTGTTTATATATCTAAAACTTGAAGTCGACAAGACAAAGGAAAGAGCAAGGAATGTGAAGTATGATTTGGAGTAAGTACTAATGTTACAAATGATACTAAAGTATGATATCATATGGACCCAATGAGGTATTCTCAAAATAATTAGAAACTAATAAAGAGTATCTTGAGTTACAAATGGATGAATAGATGACTAGCATCATGAAGAAATTTGGAGCAGTTTGAAAGAAAATAATGATAGTCCTTGAGAAACATTTGTATAATATTGGCACTCTCTTGAAGGAAGCTAAAGGGAAACATAACTAAAAAATATCTAGTGCATCATTGAAGCAACATGGTTAGAATATGAATATACTTTAAAGTATCATGGAAATGTTAAAATATGTCTCAAGTATATAAGGCAACACTACATTAGAAGATGATATGATCAAATTAATTGTGTTTCTATGAAGGTAGAATCTGAATTTGGTTACTACATAATCAAATGACTATGATAGATGAATTAATGTGACATATGTTGAGAAAGGGGGAGAGATAAATATTAAAACAAAGTCCAAAACAAATGGCACAAAAATAGGGGAAGCATCACCTAAGGGGGAGCATCATCTCAGGGGGAGAAGAGAAATATTCCCTTTGTCATTGTTTTCAAAGGGGGAGAGATAAAGAGTAAAACAAAGTCATCTCAAAGAACTCAAAATACATAATACATTCATAAGCGGAGTAAGAATGTTTTACTAGGTTGACATCAATAACAAATGGGATATTGTTGACATTTTGGTTGTCATTGATGTCAAACTTGATAGATAGGTGAAGTATCATTGATTGATTGGTTTGAGAAGAATTGTCAATAATGGACATAATTTTATGAATATGACTTGAATGTCAAGAATTTTTAATATTGGACATAATGCTATGAAGTTGACTTGAATATAAGTAGAAAGATAATATTGACTAATATATTGTATGAGCTTGATGCACTCATTCTATATTGCATGAAGTTGATGAAATCACCCTAATGGAAATATGGTTTATGGTGGATTGTTTCATTAACATCCATGAACAAAAAGAAATTGTGAAGAAATTGTTGAGACAAAAAGGATAAATGGAGAATCCAATATGGATGCATACAAATCACAAATAAGAATGTTGGACATGGTGTTACAGTGTTGGATTTGATGTCAAATAAGATTAGTATGGGCATCATTATAGTCACAGAGTCAATAAGTCTGGTATAAACATCTCAGAAAGAAGTTGAAAAAGTCGAAGGTCGAAGTCAAAGTAATCGTTGGTCGAAATCGAAGAGGTCGAAGAAGTCGAATAAGTAGAAGAATTCGAAATTGAAGAAGTTGAATATCGAAGACAATGTCGAATTCGAAACCAAAGCAAGTCGGGATGACCAAAGTTGAATCACACAAGTAGGTTTTCTTCTAAGTCGATTCAGTTCAAGTAGAGGTGAAGTAAATTACCTCAAAGGTCGAAGTCAAAAGAAAATTGAGTCGGGAAATTCAAGTCAGGATGACCAAAGTCGAATCTCTCAAGTCGGTTTTCTTCTTAGTCAAGTCGGTCCAAGAATGAAGTAACCTAATGTTTGAAGTCGAATCAAACTCAAATTGGGAAATACAAGTCGGGTTGAGGCTGAAGCAAGTTGGGTGGACCATAATCAAAATACTCAAGTCAAAATTTCTCCTAGTTGATTCAACCAAAAAGATGTTTGTTGGTCGAATGAGGAAGCAAATACGAAAAAGGGTGAATACCAAGTCGATTCTTTAGTGACTAGCACCTGAGAGGGAACTAATTTTAATATTCACCATAAAGTAAAATGTTTACAAGTTGAGTCTAAATAGTCACCAACAAAGGATATATGTGGATGTCTATTTAGACATTCATGAAAAGGTAAAATGCACTGAATTCGATCTGGCATCCGACAACAAAAGGAAAATATAGGCAAGTTTCTTCAAAGAACCACCTGTACCAGCCACCTCGCACATGTTATTGGGAAATTTCCCTCGTGTTGGCTAATTGGGAATGTTCTACACAAAACCCATGTTGTAGAATTGTAAAATTCATTTCTCATACTCCAGAATCTTCGTACGAAATCAATGTCTAATTTTTGTACGGAAATCAATTAATGAAATCACCAATTGTGTTAATTAAATGAAGGGGTGCAATGTTTCATTATTAAAATACACAATGGTTCAACCTTATATCTTTTGGAAAGTATATAAGAAGAAAAACAAGGTGAAAGGAAAGTGTCTCTATGGGTTTTACATAGAATATCTAAAGTCATAGCAGAGTCCAAGGAATAAATACAAGATACTTATGTAACGAGGGTGGAAGGGTGGAACAAGGAAGGACTAATGTCCTTTACTAATTAAAGTTTGAAGATAGGAATTTGGTGCTTCCTAGGGTTGGTTCCCTAAACAAGGGAGTTCATACTTCCCAGGGTTGGTGCCCTAAACAAAGGAGATGGTGCTTCATAGGGTTGGTGCCCTAAACCATGGGAGTTGGTGCTTCCTAGGGTTGGTGCCCTAAAACAAGGGAGTTTGTGCATCCTAGGGTTAAAGCCCTGAACAAGGAGATTGGTGTCTCCCAATCATTATTGTAACTTGTATTATTGTATTGATTTTATACTCAAATTTACTGTTGTTGATCAATTGTTGTTAATAAGTTAAAATTATTAAAATTTTAAATAATTAATCAATAATGATTCACCCCCCCCCCTCTTATTATTAACCATTTTTTCAACAGATGTCACATGGAAGTTTGTCGTACTGCCACATAAGTATGATGACATCATCTATACAGACTGCCATGTCATCATTTTGCCCTTTTGTTTTTATGAACTTTGAAAGGCTATAACTTTCTCATACAATGTTCGTTTGAGGCAATTCATGCATCGTTGGAAAGTTATGGTCGATCTCTATGTAATGAAGTCATTTTCAAAAGAATTTGAGATAATCAATTTTTGAGCATTCTGGATTATCTTAGATTAGTATGACTAGGAAAATAAAGATCAAAAGAAATACTAACTTGAAGCTCAACAATAGTGGAAAGATTTAGGAATTTAAATGTCATAGGATTTATAATCAAAGAAATCAAACTCAAAAGTAAAATTAGAGTAGATTTGAATACAAATGGGTCCAATCTAAGGATGTAATCTTTGAAAAGGAAATAAATATATGAAGTAATGTCAAAATCATCATATCCTTTAGGAGAGCTTCATCCTAGGGATGAATATCATCCTAGAGAGAACATATGTGAACAAATTCACATGGACCAATAGGGGGAGAATAGGCTCCAATGCCTATCCTAGTCAATTGCCAAGACTATGTTCCAAGAATGAAAACATGATTGTAGAGGGTCCTTATTAGTAGAAATTGAATTCATGGGATATAAGGCCACATAATACACTAGTGGTGGAGTAATGTCTATTGGAACACTCAAACATTTAGAGAAATGGGTTACATGGTCTATAATTGAACAAGGTGGGGGATAACAAAATTTTAGTTGATAAACAATCATAATGCTTCCATTGTGAGGAAAATGCATCATACAAAATAATATACACACCATAAAATTAATAAAATATACATAATCACACCCAAGGATAATTTTGAGGTCCAATGGGCCTTCCATAAATATAAAATTGACTAAGAAAGTCGTTCCTCCCGATGAAATAGCAAATCGAGGAAGAATTCCCAAGGGTTCACTATCACTAGTTTTTCTATCGAAAGACAAAAAATTATTAGCGACTAACACAAGGTTGGGAGAACCCTAACATGTCCAAGCAAATAAGGATACAATACTAACAAAGGATCCTTAATTTACAATACATCAATTAACTGTGCATGAATTAATTTTAACCATTGTTTGGAAGGTTGTAGAAGAAGGAAGGAAAGGCCTAGGTAGACTATCCTACTCAAAGGAAACAATACTAGATATTAGAGGGAATACATTTGAAGTGAATGGAAATCCCCCTTGTATTGAAGGTTTTGAACTAGTAGTATGTTGGATTACTGAGAGGGGCGTGAATCAGTAATAGACAAATATAATCCTTTTTAACCATATAATGCAAGTGTTATATCAATGTAGCATTATCATCCAATATTTGTAGAGTAAATAAACAATGAACAAATGAACAATCATGCACATACACAATACACCAGTGTTTTTATGTGGAAATCCAAAGCGGGAGAAAACCACAGAATGATGTTTCTTATATGTCTTGAAGAATTACATTCATTGGAAGCACCAACTTCCTTTCTTTTCTAGCTACAACTGGAAGGAGGCTCCAACCCCCTAGTTTCTCAAGCTACAACCTGAAGGAAGATCCAACTCCCCAATTCTCTGGCTATAACCATAAGGATGCTACAAACCCCTATGTTCTCTGGATACAATCGGAAGGTGGCTACAACCACTTGTCCTTGCCCCATCAAACCACCCTGATGTATAAGTAGAATGATGGAACCACTGTCATGTTGGATTACTGAGAGGGGGGATGAACCAATAATAGAGAAATAATAATACTTTTTAACCAAATAATCCAAGTGTTATGTCAATGTATAATTATCATCCAATAATGAGCAATGAACAAATGAAAAATCATAGACATACACAATACACCAGTGTTTTACGTGGAAACCCAAAGCGAGAGAAAACCACCGAATGCTTTTTCTTATATGTCTTGAAGAATTACATTCATTAGAAGCACCAAATTCCTTTTTTTTCCAGCTGCAACTGGAAGGAGGCTCCAACCCCCTAGTTTCTCAGGCTACAAATTGAAGGAAGCCCCAACTCCCCAACTCTGGCTACAACCAGAAGGAGGCTAAAATCCCCTATGTTCTTCGGCTACAACCGGAAGGTGGCTATAACCACCTATCCTTTCCCCATCCAACCGCCCTGAAGTAGAAGTAGAATGATGGAACCATTTTCACACTATCACTGTGATATATACCACTGTAAAAATGTACCAATAAATCTGAACCATGCATCAACCATGCATCAACCTATACCTCAATTTGTACCATAAACAAGTGAAGCAATCATGCACCAACCTGTACCAAACAACCTGTAATCAACCTGTACCATAAACAAGTGCATCCAAGAATGTATCAAGTATGTACCAATCATGTGTCAACTACTCATCAACTATGACTCATCAATATGTACCAACATCATCAACTATACACCTCATGTATGTGCCAACTCATCAACTACTTGT
>JZKD02S0215876.1:402540-414667 GCA_000966675.3 Picea glauca
TTTATTTAGATCCAGAGATGATTTATTTACAAAACCAACTTCCTAAAACAGGGAGACATCTTCTGAGTCATTCCTTTATGGAATAGGGATAGCGTAAAAAGATAATATATAGCTTTGCTCAGATATTGAAATCAGTCAACTTCTTTTAAACAATCAGATTTTTCCAACATAGATATAAATTTCAGAAATATGCCATTGATGTTTGTACAAATTTTTCAGAAGTTATTTCAGCAAAGGAATTTTCTATCATCTTTGTCTAAATAACTCAGTGTACGGGTATGTGTATTTTTCAAAAACACAAACTGATAAATTGAAATCAAAATCAAAACAGAAAGAAAATGAAAGCGCAAACAAACATGAAATATTTACATAATATACAAGGGTGGATATCAAGCAAAGTATCTCTTCGGGGCTTGGCCATTTACCGGGTAGGTGTCAAACTGCCCTTCAAGATTTTGCAATTGAAAGGAACTAGGACCCAACTTTTTAGCAATTAAAAACGGCCGAAGCCATAAGTTTTGAAATTTTGTGTGTTCTCTCTTTCCCTCGTGTGGTTTGTCCCACTTCAAGACGAGATCGCCTACTTCAAAATTTCTATCAGAAGCAGAGTTAGAATTGAACCAGTTTTTAACCAATTGTTGATGTTGATCTAACTTACGTTTAGCTTGGGATCTTACTTATTCTAGCTTCATCAAAGCATTAATTCGGTTTTCTAAAGGGGGACAATCTTCTTCTTGAACTTTCTGCGACAACTGAAGCGAAGGAAGAAGAATGTGAGGAGGCAGAATTGCTTCTTTGCCATAAACGAGAAAAAATGGGGAGTTGCCTATGGTAGATTTTGGCGTTAACCTATCATCCCATAGCGCGTTCAGCAGCGTATTGTGCCAATTTTTGTGATTTTCAGCCACGGTTCTCTTGATAATTTTAATCAAGTTCTTGTTTGTTGGTTCTGCTAATCCATTTCCCTGGGGGTAGTAACTAGTAGAATACTTCAGCTTTATTCCTTTTTCCAAAGTGAAATCGTTCATCTCAAGTGAAGAAAAGTATGAAGCATTGTCAAAGACTAAACAGTCAGGGATACCGAAGCGAGTGATAATATTCAAGTTTAGAAAAGTGATTACCTGATTAGTGTTGACAGTTCTTAGTGCAACAACTTCAGACCATCGAGTAAAGTAATCTGTGGCTGTCACAATATACTTGTGTTGTTGCGAGGACAGAGGGTTAATTGGACCTATGATATCAAGGCCCCATTGCTGGAAAGGAGAATCTACTGAAACGGGTTGCAAGGGAAAGGCTAGTTTTTGTAACCTCCCTGATGCTTTCTGACAGATGATACATTTACGACACAAGGCATGGGCATCCCTAAAGAGTGTGGGTCAGTAGTAACCAGATCTTAAAACCTTATGAGCAGTGGTGTCACCACCAAAGTGACCACCAGCTTCTCATGCATGCAACTCGAGAAAGACTTTTTCTGCTTCGTCTTTTTCAAGATAGTGCATCAGTACGCCGTCGAAATTCTGATGAAATAGTATACCATTGACCAGATGAAAGGAGGTAGAATTTAACCTCAACACTCTTCTCTTAGGGGGGTCTAAGTGATGAGGAGTTGACCCATGTTCAAGACAGAATCTAATATCGTTGTACCAGGGACTGACAAGGTTTTGTGCGCAACAGATCATGCTTTGATCACTTTGTCCTAGGTTTGTCGTATCACTTTCTTCTTGTTGTCCTGTTTCTGAATCAACCACCAACTTACATAACCCTTGGCCTCTCACAATCTTAGCTGGGGTGATTTCTAAGTCATACTCCTGCAAGGAGGTGACCCAGTTAGCTCTCTTCTCTCCTAACTCCTTCTACACTAACAAGTTCCTCACGGCTAGGTAAGGGACAATGACTTTCATCCTTGACTTCAAAAGATAGGACCGGAAGTGCTTAACTTCTTTGAAAACAGCATAGGCTTATCGATCAACCACTGGGTAATTAATTTTAGCACCTTTGAAAGTAGAGCTCATAAAGGCAATGGGTACTTCATGGTTCTCGTCATTCTTCTGAGTTAGGACGACGGCATAGGAACGGTCAGAAGCAAAAGTATAGAGTGTAAAATCTTGAGAGAAGTCAGGGCTCATGAGAGACGGAGCATCTATTATGGCCTTCTTTATGGCATTGAAAGCTTGATTTTCTGTGGGTCCCCAGTGATATTGGGTGTCTTTCTTAATCAAATTCTGTAAAGGCCTGACCATTTCGGAGAAACTGGGGACGAATCTTCTCACGAAGTTAATCTGGCCTAAAAAAGACTACATGGATTTTTTGGATGTAGGAGGGGGAAGGTTTGTGATGACTTGCATCCTTTTGGGGTCAATAATCATCCCCTCACTAGACACAATGAATCCTAAGAGTCTACCCTGTTCTACCGCAAAGATGGATTTTTTGGGATTTAAGGAGATGCCATATTTATGACATCCTAGTAGAACGGCTCGTAAGTGAGCTAGGTGATCGTCTTTATTTTTAGAATAAACAGTCACATCATCTAAGTAAACTACAATGGACTGATTGATTAAGCCTCGAAAAGAAATGTCCATTGCTCTCTGAAAGGTATCACTAGCATTAATCAATCCAAAGGGCATTTTACGATAAGCATAAGTGCCCCACGGGGTACGGAAGGTAGTTTTGAGTTGGTCTGGTGGAGACATCAGGACTTGGTTGTATCTAGAGAAACCATCTAACAGGGATAGCCTCTCGAAACCAGTTACCTGTTGAAGGATCTGTTCCATGGGTGGGACAGGATAGTTGTCTTTGTCAGATGCTCTATTGAGGTTTCGAAAATCGACGTAGAGTCAGATTTCCCTATTTTTCTTTCGAATAGGGACAAGGTTGGACACCCATTGAGTATGCCTAATAGGAAAAATTATTTTAGCACTTAGGAGTTTATTCAATTCTTTTTGAATGGTCGATTCTAGTTTAGGGTGCATGTTCCTCAGTTTCTGTTGGAAGGGTAAGGTTTGGGGTTTCATCGGGATGACATGCTGTATGATATTAGGGTCAAAAGTTTTAAGATCATCATACGTCCATGCAAAGACATCTTTAAATTCTTTAAATAATTTAACAAAAGAAGTTTTTTCTTGTCTAGAACATCCCAAGCCTAGGTTAATGCACTGAGGATTTTCACTAGTTCCTAAGTTCACTTTTTCATAAGACAATGAGGAACTATTGGTTTTATAGTTGACCATATTTTTAAATTTATCTTCAAAATCATAAAACTTCTCTAATCTAACTATAGATTTGGGTATGGAATTTACCATGTCCGACAGAGCTTCAGGAGATTTCGGATCAGGTATTACCATAAAATCGTGCAAATTGGCGTCGTGCGTGCATTCATATATCATCGCGCCTTGAAAGGTTTCTTCCATGTGCAGAAAGTTGATAATATGTTGATCGTCGTCAAATACTCTCCAGTTTGTGATATTGCCAGGAATAGATGGTCGAAACAATAGCTCAACGGAGAATGCATCTGGGGACAAGCCTTTTGCAAGAAGAAGTTTAGAAGCTACATTAGCTAATAGATCTGCTTCAACATTATTTAATCTAGGAATGGAATTTATATTGAAAGCAGAAAATGTATTCATTAAAATCCAGACCTCAGACTGGTAACTTTTGAGATGTGGGGAAAGACAGTGTATAGAATCTCTTACCTGTCTAACCACTATTTCAGAATCGCCAAATACAACTAGGTTTTGAATGTTCATATCCAGAGATTTTTTGAGACCTTGCAGTAAAGCCTCATATTCTGCAGTATTGCTAGTACATTCAAATTCTAGTCTACAAGCCATTAATGTCTTGTTACCTACCGGATCGATAATGATGCAGCCTGCACCAGCTCCTTCTTTAGATTTAGAACCGTCGAAATATAGAGACCAAATTTGGTTTCCATCAGGCACATGGGACTGTTGTGTAGAAGTTGTTGGTTGCGTATATGCTACAATCTCTGATTGTTGTTCTGGATTGATGATAGGTAAGGCCTCGGCCATGAAATTTCCGAAGAAGGTGTCCATCCCTTGGACTTTGGGTGTATCGATGGAAGGTGTGAATGGTTCGTTGGGATCATTCAAATCTGTGACCATGAACTTAAGGTAGCACTCATGATTCACCCTGATCTTGTTAGGATTACCGTTCTCTGGGAGCCATAAGTGAGACCAGTCTGTCGTGAAGTAACCATGTAGTTGCTCCAACTAGTCCCTGCTTAAAAACAGACCATATACTTCTGGAATATCCACAACAATTATATCAATAACCTGATGAACCTTAGGGTTAGACGATAATCTAATAAGTACATTTTTTAGTTCGTCTATAACTTTAACATTGGTTCGATCAAGTTGTATGATTTTTAAAGTAGATGGTTCCACTTCAGCGTTAATCTTTTGGCAGACAGACCAAGGCATCACATTGGATGACGCTCCTGAGTCCACTATACAATTATGCATGTTTCTGTTGAAAATCTCGAAAGTTAACAAGAAAGGAGGTACATTTTTGTGAGTACTAAGAGTAGTAGCTTGCAGCTTTTTACTCGCAGTGTCTAAACCTATTTTATCTACATTATTTACATTATTTACATTACTTACAGGGACTACAGGAAGGCTTCCTTTATCTTTAGAATCGGGACTATTTTTAGTGGAAGTCTTCTGAGGGACTTTGTTTTGCACAACCTTGTTACCACTTGAATTACCATTCTTGTCGTTCTCTGAAATATTTTGCAACATTTTTTGAAGAAGAAATGGAAACTTCAATAACTCATAAATAGAAATGTTAGCCCTTAACTTTTTAAGATCTTCAACAACATCATAATCTAAGTTGGGGTTCACATTACTCTGTTTAGTCTCAGCTGATTTATATTGCTTTGGAGGTGAAGTTGTAGTGTTTTCGGTAGAAGGTTTGTTTGTTTTCTTACTCCTAGTATTATAAGGGTGAACTATCTCGAAATTAGCTTGAAAGATGCTATCCGAGAAGTGTCCAAAGATGTTTGGAGAAGACTCTTCTTCTTGGACCGTTTCTTTTTCAACTACCTTCTGAGGGATCTCAGGGGGTATCAAGTTATTTTGGGCTTCTAGAATTGCCTGAAGGGCACATTGTAAACTTTCTAGATTTAAGCCTTCGTGGTTTGGATTAGGTTGGTTGGTAGGAAAAGGATTTCGGAAAGGAGGTTTGTAGGGTCCTTTGCTCGAGGAAGATTCTTCGGTTGACCTTTTTAAGTCTATAACTTAATTCGACAGTTTTTGAACAACTTTAGCTAAGTTTTCCAAATCAGAGTTTTCAGGTTGTGTTTTACTTTGAGTGGGTCTGGGGAGAATTTCAATCTTCTTTTTGGAAGAAGAACTAGTCTCTGTTTCATTGCTAGAAGAGTCTTTAAGACTGAGTATGTCTTTTTCAATCTGGCTAGCCTCCTTGAAGGCCTCTAACAATGTGGCTTTCTTAGATCGTTTAACCCAAATAACTATACTTTGATGTAAATCTTTAGTGTAGTAAGCTATTATAAGACTCTCGACAGGCATGGAATCCACAGGGATTCGGTTTTTAAGTGTTAGGAATCTTTGATTAAAGTCTTTAACTTTTTCTTTTGGGTTCATTCTTAAGCTTTAAAGGTCCATGACTAGGACTTCCGGAGGCTTACCGTCTCCGAACTTTTCCAAAAAGCATGACTCGAACTTTTCCAAAGACATGATGGTATGGGGTTGTTGGGCAAAGTACCATGTGGATGCATTACCCTCAAAAGTATAAGGGAACAACCTACAGACAATGTCTTCATGTTCAACATTACGGAGTCTAATGGATAACATAAATATTTTAATGTGATCTTCAGCTATCTGTTTTGAGTCGGGATCAAACTTGGGAAGCCATTTCTCTGGGTTTTTAGGTAGAGGGTGCTGAGCTCCAGGTACCGCTACAACATCCTGATCAAGCCAGGGTCTAGTAGGGTTGTTCTGATTTTCCATCGGTGTATTGGGTGTGGAAGGATGAGAAGGTGAATTTCCTTCGTCAGAAGAATCTTCTCCAGAAGAGGAAGGAGATGATGAAGGTGGTGAAGGAGGTATCCCAGATCCTCCTGCAGCAGGATTTGTGATTGGATCTATGGGATTCACAGTGAGATTAGTGTCACCTAATTGTTCTCTGATATCAGAGAAGTCCAAAGGTTGACCCCATGGACGGTTTGGTTTCCTAAGACTAGCTAAGGCACTATGTGTTTTAATAAAAGATTGACGAACAATCTCTTGTATATCACCACCTGTAGGATTAGGGGTTGCTGGCTCAACTATGATCTGTGGATCGTCGGTTGAAGTAGTTGATGTTTGAAGCGGAATATTATCATGTGAATGGATTCTAGTCACTATAGGTGAGCGATTGGGGGGGGGAGGAGTCTTGCGACCACCTCGTGCCATTAGTTAAGTTCAGGCCCTCCTTCTAGCGCCATTTGTTGACGGGAGAAATCAACCATCCGTCAACTAAGAGAGTGGAGTTGGTCCGGGGTTGTCTAATAACCCAAGCCATTTGGAATGAACCACCCTGACAGGTTTAGCGGCTTCGTTAGCCAATCTAAGGTCCTAAGAGAACAAAAGAAAACTAATCTAAACTAACTAATCTAACTAAAACTAAATAAAACAAACTAAACTAACTAACAATAAATAAAACTAACTAATACAATAATCTAATTAAAACTAACTACTAAACAAACTAACTAAAACTAATTAACTAAAACAAACTAAACTAATCTAACTATTCTATAAATACAAACTACTAATTACTACTGTAATAACTCTAACTGCAATATAACTTATTCACAAAATATACAGTATGCACAATTTACAGATTTAATTAAAACCTGAAAAACTCATTAATATTCTTCCCTAAGGCAGCGAGAGATATTTTTTTTGTTGCTTTTATAATTTTATGAACAGAAAAACAACTAAACTAAATCACTAATCTAATCTACAATTATATCTAATCAAATCAACGAAAATAATCGCAAACTAACCTGGATAAACGCTCCAGATTTTCCCTATGTATGATGACCGTGCTAGCAGATCAGAGGAAGGAAACTCACATCGAATTATCCAAAATATTCTCGTAAATGATAGTTGCAGTGCTCTTTAAGTTTGTTTATAGGACAAACAAGACATAAAAATCATAACAATTATATGATTTATAAATCTCCACAATTAGGTAAACCTGTTATGCAAAGACTTATACAGAATAATCCAATTGATGAAGAAGAGAAATCTATCATTCATAAACAGAATCAAGTAATTGATATGTTTTTAAATACTGGAAGAAATCAGATATGGATCACATTAATTAAATCATATCAGTACGCAAAATACTAAGATAGCTAAATAAGTCATTAATCAAATGCAAATTGATAAACATAAACATGAAACAAAAGATTGATATTATGAAAGCTAAAGCTGTAGCAGAACATCAACTTCTGTCTTAGTCTCTATTAGATATCCATTATCCTGGTTCTCCCACAAGCGAGGATGATCCTTATTACAAAAAATAATAAGTATTTATAAGTTTTTCCACAGGGTAAAACCTCCATGTGGAATTTATAAAACTGTTTACATAAAATTTGGGAAGGTATCCCAAAGTTTGCCTAAACTAGGAAACTAAAATAAAAGTAAAATATCCAAATATCCTCTAGATGTCCATCAAATTCCATGCAATTCGAATTCACCTAAAAAGGACCAAAAATGAAAAAATTAGAAGGATCTTTTATTAATAGAATGATAGAAAATTTAATTCTATAGACTAGCTACATAATCCTCTGATTCTGTAGCTAGTCTAAAATAAGATACAGAATCAGAATTAAATTAATTGAAAATCTTTTAAGGAGATTAAATTCAATTATCATCCAATAGCCATTTGAAAATGATTTATTCAGTTGGAGCTTGTTATATCATTTGAAATCAAAACAGAATCATAAAATCATTCAACCGAATACAGAGATAGGTGTACTCTGTTCATTTAGTTACCACATAATCGAGTTTAACAGGATCATAATCAAACAGTTGAGAAACCGTTTGATATCTAATACAGTCAACACAAATCTTATGCATTTGTTATGCCGTTTTACCAACAGGAGGTCTGATCGAATTGTAACCGGATTTGGTAAAAATAACACAGTCAATCAATTCGTTTCAAAACTAATCGAATCCAACAGTTGTGAAACCGATTATAATCAAAACAAATGGCAAGCAACTATTACGCTGCCTTGTCAACGGGAAATGTGGATTCGAAAAGATCATTTTCCAATCGTTGTGACTATGTTGGAACCACAAACGACTCATGCCACAAATAGATCAATTCAAACTGGTGTAAAAATTAATTCAAACAAAATCATAACATGCTCGAATGATTGGCAATAGAATTAGCAATTAGTTATTGCAAATTGGGCGAACAAGGTCGATTGACTTCGATCAAAACCGTTCATTTGACAATGAATTACAACTGGGTTTGACCAATTCATTTTGTAACTTGAACAGAGCAGTGATTACAATCGGAATCCAATTCATCAAATAATAGAACTAACAGTAATCCAATCAAACGAATCAATCGGCTGGGGTCTAGCATAGTTGTTTCTAATCGAATCCACTCCATGATTCAGGTGCACCTGCATAGAATTAAATGAGCATAATAGAGTAGTTCATTCCACATTAAAATCAAACAGAGTTGCTTTTTCCAATTTAGAAAATCATAGCACACGGCATGTTGAAAATTCGCAACAACCGAAATCTCTGAAATTGTTTGCCAATCACATCATATGATTCATAACAAAATCAAAACTAAACATGATCATGTCCCAAACTGAGCATGAAAAATTCCTTTTCAAATCGGATACAAACCAATCTAGTCAAGGACAAACTATTAATTTTTTTAACTTAATAAGGCAAACCAATCAATCAAATCCAAACGAAGACCACTCAAATCCAATCAAAATCTATCGATTGCTATACTGGGAATGATCAGATCGTATATCGAGTCGAAATTTATTTTTATTCAAAGAAAAACTATATATAGAATGCACACATTATAATAGATCCATTCAAGATGTAAACAGAGCTATTCGAAACAGAATTCAAATCGTTATATCAACCTAGATTATTTACAAAAAAAAATGATATCAAATTTTCATACCTGTACAGCGACGAGACGGCTTGATCAAGCCAGTTTAAAGTTGACCACGGCTGTGGCTGATTCAATGTTTTTGAAAAGGATCGAGCCCGTTGTCTTCTGCTTCTTATCTGCTGCTTGGAGCTTGGCTCTTTGACTAGTTAGCACTGCAATTTGATCTTCCAACGATTGAATCTTCGATTGGAGTATAGGAACATCAATGTAATATCGTTCTAACCATGAATTGCATTGGTCACAGGGTGACTGTGTGGGTTTAGAAAGAGCAGGTGAGGGTTTGGCCAAATGACTGAGGGTTTCACGAGGCAATTTAATACCTGGGTAGTTAGGGTCGGTCTTTAGGCAGGGGGGAAGGTTCGATACAAAATCATAAGGGGGATCAAGACATAAACCCTATGAGTAGGGGTACTCGCTGGCCAGAAAATGCTCAATATCAGAATCAAAATCCTCACTTAGGATGATAGGGTTGGACTCGACAGAGGGTTTTGGTTTGTTTCTAGCCATTCTCGAAATGAGTCGGGCATTCCTTTTCCCTTTGGCATTAGTAGTAAGGTTTGCCTTGGGATTTTTTCTCATAGGCTTTTTAATGGCCTCTGCACTTTTAGTTATAGAGTCGGGTAAGCCAATGCCAGGGTTGGCCGAGGGTTTAGGCAATAGGAGATGTAAGGGTAGAGGCGGTTCGGCCTTGGTTTCAATTACCATAGGTTTATCAACCTATATAGGGTTAGGATCCTCGAAGCCATTACAGGCGATGAAAGCCCTCCAACTATCACCATGCAAACTCAAATGATAAACAATGATGAGCTTAATAAGCCCATGGTGGAACAGGCTGTTGTCAACCTTCTGCCTCTTAAACTTTTTCGACATTTTATACAGGCTACGATGAAAGTAGAAAGGCATGTTTAGAGGATACCCTATAAAAATCATCAGCAGACGCAAGTGGTAGAGGAACACAAGTCTGTATCGACCTTCACAGGTCACGAACTGCTTCACTAGCATTAATAAATCATGCCATCATGGTTTGAGAAAAGACATGGGTATACCTCTGTCACAAGAGGTGACTTTGTGCGATAGAAACAACAATGTCCATGGCACTTCCTCAACCTTGCAATTCTTAAACCAACATTGTCCCTAGGTAGGTAACTCTGTAGCTAAGTTGATAAAATGTTCATCGATCTCTAACTGTATGTCACCCACCTTGGCTCGACAGCCATCGAAAGTCATGGCAAACTGTCGTGCTATACAAAGGTTAAAACCCTCAAATCGTTTCATGAAGGTAAGCCATTCGTTGTCCTCCAAATCTTGGTGGGCATTGTCAAACATTAATAGGGCTTGGTTGCCATTGGGCTCGACTCACACGAATGGTGCCATGGATCCCAACACATGGTAAGGGAAGGGTTTGGATTCACCAACACACATAGGAGAAGAGTTACCCGAGCTAACAGAAATGAACGAGCAAAAGGGGTAGACATAAATGCAAGCATGCGAAGGTGGTGGAGTCTGCCATGCAAAATATTGATTATCCAAGTACAACCGCTGATTTACATAGTTGTTCACTCCATAATAGTAGTTCAACCATCGAGTCATGTGTCCAACTAATGAAATGAAATGTGTATACCAATGTGCGAAAACGTTATGCCATAGTGTTTAAACATCCGACATATAAATCAAAACCAAAATCCATTATGCGCCAATGTATCAGCTCATATAATAAAAAATTTAAACAAGGTGCCAAACGGTATTCACATAATCGACAAGCCACAAGTTTATGAAAACATATAAGGATTATATCAAAAGACATATATATAAAAATTTAATCATAACCTCTATGCATTTTCATAGAATCAATGGTCAGGCAGGTCATATAAAGTGTAAATCCAAATGCCAAATGCCTTACAAACTCAATAAGACCAAGTTACACAATCAATTGAAATATAAGTACCGATCAAAGGATCTTGCCAGTTGTATAGTGATGAAAGGTAAGCGCAATAGGCATATCGATAAAAGAGATAATGACAGTTCAGATAATGATCGAAATATGACTTCGAAAGATTAAGTTTTCACGCTTATAGTCGTGAAAACACAATAAAACAAATGTGCAAATGTCACAAAAATGGGAATGTCGTTTATTAGAAAATTGCGACGAAAAAAATGATGTTTGCAAAACATATGTGTAGGCAGCTTATAAGACCATAAAAAAAATATATTGGCTGCCAACACTAAGTCAAAAGGTGGTGTTACATACACCCCACCTTCGAGAAACATGTTCTCGAGGTGGTCAAAATAGTGAGGGATAGTCTCGTCGTAGTGTCTCGGCGTCTTCTCAAGTAGCAGATCCTGGACTATACTTGTCCCACTAGACCTTAACTTGGTCTACCAGACGATTCCTGAGCTGTCGGACTCTACGGTCCAATATGCGTAATGGTTCTACCGTGAGGGTTTCTTACATCCGATACCTGCAATTCCTTCCAATTTAGTTTATGTGATTGATCAGCAACATAATGACGTAAAATAGATACATGAAATACGTTATGATTTTTATGCAAGTGGGGTGGCAGTACGAGACGATAGGCAACGGGTCCAATTTTCTCTTGGATCCTGAATGGTCCTATAAACCGAGGTGACAATTTTTTCCCCTTCCCGAACTGTATGGTACTCTTATTAGGCCTTATACGAATGAAAACTTGGTCTCCCACTTCATAACTTCGGTTGGTCCTGTGTGCATCTGCATAACTTTTCTGCCTATCCTGTGCTTCCTTTAGTCTTTGCCTAATCTGAATCACCTATTCCTCCATCTCTTGAATCAATTATGGCCCAACTGTTACTCAGTCTTCTAGTCTATCCCAACTCAATGGCGTTCTGCATGGCCTCCCGTACAAATCTTCGTAGGGTGGCATTCCGATGGAACTATGATAACTGTTATTGTAGGCAAACTCTACTAAAGGTAGGTACT
>JZKD02S0215876.1:429286-446364 GCA_000966675.3 Picea glauca
ATTTTTCATGATTGTTTGTAATTATAAAGTTAGATTCCCCCCCTAACGTTCTGTAGAATGCTACACCAAGTAGTAGTAGAAATGATGTTGTACAAGTTGAGGAACATGAAGCAAATGAGGATCTCATGGAAGAAGATGATGGGACAAATCAAATGATCCGATATTTTTTTTCTCATTTGGATGAGGATGGGGACAATGATGGTATTTATGATGAACCTCTATTAAAAAAGGAAAATAAACGTCTTTATAAATTCTCAAGAGAAAATCTTGTCTCTGCTACATTGATGCTGGTGAACTTAAAAGTTATGAATAATTTTTCGAACACTTGTATAACACAGATCCTAAGGTATGCAATATGTTTCATCTCATATACATAAATTTTGATTTTTTCTATTTTTCTAGTGTTAATGAATGTGTAAAATAAGAATGCAAATTTATGATTAATATTCTTTACATTAACTAGTTATTTGTTATGTTGTATGTTTTTAGGTGAATTTTTGTTACCATCATCAAATATTTTACCTTGCACATATCGAGATTTGCATGCCCTTATGAAAGACATTGGGATGGAGTATCAAACTATAGATGCATGTCCTAATGATCATATTATATATTATGGACAACATGTGTCAAAAACAAAATTCCTGCAATGCCTTATCAATAGATATTGAACTGATCAAGTAACAAAAAAGGTTCCTCGAAAGGTTCTTCGTCATATTCCCATAATTCCATGTTTGTAGAGATTGTTCAGGTGTGAAAACATAGCACAATTTATGGATTACCATGCATGGAAAAAACATGGAGATGTTGTTCTTTGAATGCCTACAAATGATTATGCATTTAGGGAAATTGAGGAAAAATGGGAAGATTTCAAAGATGAACTTCATAATGTTAGGATTTCATTGGCAACTGACAATGTTCATCCATTCAGAGAGATTAGGTCTATTTACTCAGTGTGGCCTATTTTTTGTATCAACAATACCATTCCTCCTTGGATTTCAATAAAGAGGGAGTACATAATGTTGACAATGATTGTTCCAGGTATTTGCTTACATAAATTTTTTGAATGTAACATTTTCATTTGTTTGGTTTTTTGCATAATATATTTTGTTTATTTATTTACTTATATATATATA
The DNA here is from genome assembly GCA_000966675.3 of Picea glauca. Classification (NCBI taxonomy): domain Eukaryota; kingdom Viridiplantae; phylum Streptophyta; class Pinopsida; order Pinales; family Pinaceae; genus Picea; species Picea glauca. The sequence goes on from JZKD02S0215876.1 coordinate 430,423, forward strand.
TATATATATATATATCATGGTAGTAATTATGTGTAATTTAAAACAATTAGGTAAGTACCAAGTTAAATATATGAATGTATATATCGAGCCTCTTATTGATGAGCTACTAAAGTTATGGGCTGACATCACTTTGTATGACATTTGTAAACCAATCAGGGAGAATAGATTTCAATTCCATGGAATAATTGTATGGACAATTCATGATGCTCCGGGACTAACACATTTTTGTGGTATGTAGCATTATGTTGCATTTTAATACTATATAATTTTTTAAAGATATCATGCATGTTTTTTAAATAATCCCATTGCATAATTGACATTCATCCATCTGCTGCAAGTCTTCAAACAAAGGGTAAAATTCCATGTCCAGTTTTTGGTCCTAAGATGAAGTATCATCATTCAAAAAGTTTAGGAAAGGTGTTGTTTGATGAGTATAGGCACCTCCTCCCTAAGAACCATAGGTATCATACTACTAAAAAACATCTTGTCAATGGGAAAGAAGAGACAGGATCAAAACCACGAAGAATGACAACTCACATATGGGGGTTGGAATATAATAGAAATCGTCAAGGTACGTAATTTATTTATGTATCATATATGTAATGTTTTGAATTTTTATTTTAATTATTGAATTTATTTTACCGTATTTGATAATTATTGTTGTGATTTCTTTTATGCTTCATGAAGGTATTAATAATGGGCTTCCATGAGGAATGAAATGTTATCCCACTCAATTCATGAGGTTTCCCTACTATGAGGAGATAAAAGTAGCTCATTTGTTTGATACAATGCATATTGGGAAGAATGTGACATAAATGTTATGGCGAATCATAGATTGTAGAAGGGATAAAGAAAAAAATGTCAAAATTTGTATTGACATTCAGGAAGCCAATCATGCAATCCAAAGTGTGATCTTATCAAATAGCGATGGAGACTGAAATAACCTTCCATGGTTATTAACAGAGAAACAAAGCAATGATGTAAAAGAGGTCATTCAAAGAGTTAAATTTCCCACAAGTTTTTCTTCAAACATAAATAATATTTTAACGAAGAAAGGTGAATTTGGTGGGGTAAAAACACGTGATTGGAATACCTTTATTAAGGTAATAATTTTGGTATACATATTTATATATTGGTCATATACATATTTTAATATTTTTTTTTCTACTTTGGTCGAAACAAATAATGATTCATTTTTATTTTTTACAGTATGTTCTACCGTTATCTCTCCTAAACAACCTTGAAAACAATGTCAACCAAGTTATATATGATCTTGGCAAATACATGAGGTAAGTAGTTGTGATTTATATGCAAAATGTTCTTTCAATTTATTGTTGTACTTAATGACATGTGTTTTAGTTGTAATGTAATATATCTTATGTTATGTTGAAACATGTTATTTTCATGATCTATAGATGGTTGTCATTGAAACAAATCCATGAAGATGATATAAAGTATTGGAAGAGAGAAATTCCTTGGATAATGTGTGAAATGAAAAAGTTTCTGCGTACAACATTTTTCAATGCACAAGAACACTACCTCATACACCAATTTTAGAAGATTGAAATGTGTCGACCTGTACACACAAGGTAAACGTGGATGGTGGAGAGGCACTTGAAATCATTGAAGGATTTGGTTATACAAAGAGAACATCCCGATGGTTATATGGTGGGGGGATATATGGTATATAAATCCATGGTGTATATTATTCAATATGTTCCTAAGTTAGCAGCGCCAACTATGCATGCAGTGGATCACATTTGGTATGTGAACTCCATCAAAAACATTGAAGATCAAGAGCACCCGTGGGGGAAAGGTAGAATGAAAAAACTAAGAGGTAATATATGTTGGCATATTTACAGACAGAAGGCAGAGTATGCTTTATTTTCATTGATGGAAATATCAACACGACGAGTGTATACTTGTTTTCCAATGATAGCAAGATCAACAATACAACGATAATGGCATGGAAAGAATAGAAGTGTAAGCTCAGGAGGAGGAGCAACAATAATCGTTGGATCACCCATCCTGAATTTTCGATGGCCATCAGATATGAATTTAGACAAGAGGAGCATGCAGAAGAGGAACACAAATATTATATGTTAGATCTGAGCATTGAGGACCAACATTCATCGGATCCTATATAACTGCTAAGAGGATAAGGCTGAGCCATCCTCCAACTCCGTGAAATACAAAGTCGAGAAATGATCTAGATTGTTGATCTAAGAAGGACACATGGAAAGAGATCAACATTTCACTAACTGAAGGGTCAAATGAAGGAGGTTCTCTAACCTCCAAAGTCGTGAAATGTGAAGTCGTGACATGATCTGAGCCATCAAATAGAGGAGAGATCTAGACTGCTGATGGTCCAGGGAGACAAGACACGAAGTCATGAAACATGAAATTGCGATTTGATCACAGCCGCCGATCAAAGGGAGAGAGTGGATCGTTGATATGGCACGACAAAGAATGAAGTCTGAGTTTTTGAAGAAGAGATATGGACCACTAAATCACCAAGGATCATGGGCCATTGACCTGGAGTATTTCAGAGTTTCATGAATTGGGAGTCTCAAGGTAACTCACATCAAGAAATCGCGATACGCAAAATCGCAAAGCACTTTTTTTCTTGATCCCTGGTCACAACTGGAGGTCACGTCAACGGAAGATTAGGGAAGGAGCTAGAAACTCTAAGCTCGATTTCATAGTTTCGCGAGTTGGGAAGATCGATGGAACTCGCAGCTAGATCACCCGAAACACGAAATCGTGAAATCACTTTATGTTTAGCATTTGGTCATAACCAATGGTCATATGGGATAAATGCGAGACCTTGCGGATGTAATCCAACGATGTTGGTTAATTGGGAATTTGATCGAAGGGACATTGTTTCATCTCACTGTTAATTGTTCAGTTACGATTCAGTTAGAAAAACCGAATCATAGTTCTTTGATGTTTGGTGATTCAGTTGCTGAGGTGTTTCCTTGGAGATTTGAGGTGTAACTGAATCGGTGGGAGAGTATAAAATAGATACGCAGTGACTGTGTGAGGTTGGTTGTTCTCACTAGAAAAAATGAGTTGAACTGGGAGAAAGGAAAATTACAGTATGCACAGTGTGAGATCAAACTCAGAGATGAGAAACAGAAGCTGGACAGAACATAAAAGGTGAAGAGAGTAGAATGAACACATACAAAAGAGAATGAGAGGAACAAAGAAAGAATAGATAGAAAGAGACATAAAGTCAAGTCAATTATGAACAAAGGAGAAGAATAGTGAAGCAGAGAAGAATTGCAGAACAGAGAAGAAGTGGTAAGAATTGATATATTTGTATTGTTGGTTAATCAATCATTTATTTATAAGCAGGGAGGTAGGGTGGTGCTATGGAGGACTCTTGTCCTCTGGTATTCAAGCTAGTGCTTGAACATCGAAAGTTTTATCTTCCATCTATTTGTGGCTAGAAAATAGGGTGGCAGGGTGGTGCTAGGGAAAACACAGAGTTTTCTGTATGCAAGTTGGTGCTTTTATAAGTCTAGTTGGTGTTGGAACACTTAGGGATTTGATGCTTCCTTCTAGTGGGTGCTAGAGAAATAAGAGGGTTGGTTATCTCAGCAAGTTAGAGCTTGTAAAATAGAGGTAGTAGCCTCACATTGAGTTGGTGCTCAAAGATAGATGATGTACATAATTTAAAAGATTGCTTATCATTCGAAGAAGAATAGGTTTTCTGCCTTTATGGGTTTCCTCATGAAAATTTGTCTCTGTGTATTCCTTATATGTGACCGATGTTCATTATTTATGTTGTTCATATCTTGTATAATATTGATGGTCACTTGGAGAAGATTAAAAATTCTTTGAATAGTCATATAATTGTTTAAGCACAGTAACAATGGCTTCACCCCCCCCTTCTCAGTTGTCTTAGTAATTTCAACAATTGGTATCAGAGTGGGTTCCTTTTATTTAAAGGTAGACCTGTAATATTAAACATAACAAGTCATGAAGGGAATTCAGTGAATAATACTCCACTATTTGATGGAACAAATTTTTCCTTCTGGAAGGTTAGAATTAGAACATACATAATGGCCTTAGGTGATGATGTTTGGGATGTAGTAGAAACTGAATATATAAATCTTGTTGTGCTATCTTCTAAAGACGATAAGTTAGAATTTAGTTTCAATGCAAAGGCAATGAATGCTATCTTGAATGGACTTGTTGAAGCTGAGTTTCTAAAGGTGATGCATCTTGAATCTACCAAAGCAATGCAGGATAAACTTATTAGAAGTTATGAAGGAAACGAGAAAGTAAAAGATGTCGAACTTCAAACATATAGATTGAAATTTGAACAACTAAATCTGAATGAAAATGAAACAATTAGCAAGTATTTTTTAAGAGTTGAAGAACTTGTGAATTCCATGAAGGGTCTTGGTGAGAAGATTGAAGAATCATTTTTAGTTCAGAAGATTTTAAGATTTCTTCTTGATAAATTTAATCCAAAAGTCTCTACAATAGAAGAACTAAATGATCGTAAAATTATGTCCATTGATCAACTCCTAGGAACTCTAACTACATATGAAATGAGAATTAACAAAGATAAATCCATTACTAGAGAAGCATCTCTTAAAGCAGGCAAGAATATTGATTCAGAACTAGATTATATTGAGGCAAAATTTGTCAGAAGGTTAAAGAAAGGATCAGGCAAATACCAAGGAAAGCTTCCCTTCAAATGCTTTAGCTATGGTAAAATAGGTCATTTTGCATCTAAGTGTCCTCACAAGAAAAAGGAACAAAAGGACCATAACTCTAATGATGAAAAGAAATACAAATTTAAGAAATATAGTAAAAAGAAAAGTTTGTGTGCAAACAATGATGACTCCTCAGAAGACATAGATATTGATTCATCTTGTGAAGACAAAGTGAATGATTTTATGCTTATGGATATGGGATATCTTGATGAGAAACACACAGGAAGTGTCATGGATGATGAAGAAGTTGTGGTGGATATGGAAGGTGAATTAATCAATGCTTTGGAAGAAATTGACAGACTCAGATTTAAGAAGAGAAAACAAAAACAATTGTTGATGCAGTTTGAAATGATTGGTAAAAAACATTATGAAGACTTTGTCTTACTAAAAGTGGAGTTAGAAGAAGCAAAGAAAATAGAGGAAATTCTGAAACAATAGTTATTAGAGAATAAAGCGAGATGTGAAGCCTTGGAAGAAGAGATAGTAAAATCCAGAAAAGAGATGGAGAAGTTTAAGGCATTATATCACCAAAATCTGTCAAGTATTAAATCATTAGAAGGATTAACCTCCATTGTAAATCAGCAAAGGAATCCAAATTTGAAAGCTAGCTTGGGCTATGAAGAAGGATCAAGTAGTGATCATCCAAGTAATATAGAATCCATCAAGTTTTTCAAATCTACAATCATTGACAACAACCAATGTGCAGAAACAAAGAAAGAAAATTAGCCACCAAGAAGGAATGAAAGAAAATGTACCAGAATTGAATCTGTAGATCAAATAAATTATCAGCATGGAAGAAATTGACCCACTCAAAGAAGATAGTCTTTTTCCATGTACAAAAGATTTTTCTAGGGATATTGTTTTTTCTGTTTTAACTTTGGTCACAAAAATATAACTTGTTCTTTAATATTTAGATATGAGCAATCAAGATACTCAAGGAATAATTATCTGCCACAACAAAGATCGAGACAACCAAGCAACAAACAACCACAAACTATATATCATGTGATGGATGTGAAAAGGATGCAGGTGAAACATAACAACAGTTATAAGCATAACAATCATTATGATCTGTTATTTAGTGAACCAGAATGTTATGTCTGCCATAATGATGATGACGCACGCTCCCTCCACAACCCGCAGGTCGAAAGGTCCATGTCAACATAAGATCTTTCCTTTACCACTAGCCCAAAGAACTCTAAAACGGCTCTTCTATTTCCCTATTGGGAAATCTGCACCCACAACAAATCCTCGTGGGATCCCCTCTTTGCACTTAGGAGATCAGATTTCACGCTTTCACGAGTCCGTAGGTCGAGCGTTGGTCTCTCGAATCCCCAAAACCCGAAACAGTCAACACTGACATTTCCTCTTTCCTTTTTGGGATTTTCCTTATCGCGATTTCGGCGATCACGATGTCGAGAAACTCATCTCCTCAACTCCCGAATCCCAATATGCTGAAACTACGATACACTCACGATATTTGAATTTTCAATGCCACTTCACTTCTTTCGGGACTTCGGACCTCGCAATATTGCGAATCCTAATGCAATGAATTTAGAACTTCACTCCACGAAACTCCAAAACGGTCAACTGACTTGACTTCTACGTCGATCGTGTGCCACCTATCCACCTCGCTGGCTCTATGGTCCCACACCGTCCTCTTAGCCGTCGGGACTTCACGTTTCGGGATATCGCGATTCCTGTTGCAAAGTTTACGGGACTTCCCCCTATGAAACCCCAAAAATAGGAATTTTCTTACCAATCCAATGGCCCTTGTGGCTTGGAACAACGATCCTACTCCTCCTGATCTTAGAACCTTCTGAAGAATTCATTGTAACCACCCTGCTCCTCTGTGAGATCTAACAACTCATAGGACTTCACTGATTCTTTCTATAGAACTCTGACCGTCCGTCCTTCCTCTTGTGAACTTTTGCACAACTAACCAAGGTGTTCCTCTCCGCGGAACTCATCCTCCTGCAGTCCCTCGTCACTATGCATTCCTTCAAATTCTTCAAAAGGTCTAATTCCTTCTCAGATTTCCATGACTCTGCATCTTTTAGAAAAACCCTTGCACGCACTCCTTGCGGCAGACTTTTCAATCACTTCCAAGTGTTGAAATCCTTTGACTCCGCGCACACCTGCAGCAACAGTCTTTCAATGCTTCGCTCAGATTCGAAACTCTGAGACTGTACTCGGCTTGTGCACTCTTTACACAATTCTTGTGCCTGACTAAACCTCTGTGGAAATGAGAGCAAAAGCTATCTCTCCTGAGCTTTCAGAGACAAAACCCCTGAACACCTTGTCGAACCACTCCTTGCAGACTATTCAACTGCACTCCTTGCAGGAACTCTTGCTCAGATAGAGAAACAATTGAAACTCATTTCATTACCCTTTCCTCTCAGATTTCAAACATTATACAAGAAATCATTCATACATAGCATAAAATTAATCACATGACAGAAAGAGTAAAACATTCATGAGCATAACATTCAAAGATGCATACATAGAGAATATATGAATACCATGAGTCTGAATCACATCTTTCTTTGTATTAATTCATAACTTCTGTACATGGAGTCTGCTACACAGCTCTCTACTTCTCTTCTATGCTCTTCTTTCATTAATTTTACAATACACAATGAGGGTGTCTATATCCCATTTCCCTCTTGCGCTCTAAAACTGTCTAATCTAGAATTGAATTCTATCTACTTTACATTAACTACAATAAATGCCTTCTACCTACTAAGGATGAGAGGAAACCATTCAAGGTTCATTTACATTATAAAAAGGCACTCCTTCTTAATTATCTCATTTAAGATTGTGCATCAATTTCAAGGTAATTTCAAAATTTGCGCTGGCACTTGCCCAGTTGTCTTTTGCTTCTGCGCTGGCTCGCTTGAGATGCTCCTGCATCATACTCCCTGGCTTGAAAAATTTCATGGGCTCCTGCCCATGAGCTCACGTATGGTATGTCCATGCCTTTGGATCTACGCTTCGTTTTCCCAGCTGGCATCTTCAACTGGATGGTTCTTCCATTTGACCAAATATTCAAAGTATTGTTTCTGCCTGGTCTTCTTGCTTACTCTTTTGTCTAGTATGCGCTCCATATGCGACTTATCTGCAACTGGCATCTTCTTTGTCCACTGGATCACTGGCTGCTCATTTCTTATTCCTGCTTCCTCTGCTTTGTATGGGTACAAATCTGAGATATTGAATATCGGAGAAATTCCGATCCCATTGGGTAATTCAATCTCGTAAGCATTCGCCCCAAATTTCTTCAAGACCCTACATGGTCCGATTTTCTTCATCTTCATCTTATTATATGTTCCTTTTGGGAACCTTTCCTTTCTCAAATGTGCCAAAATCAAATCACCAACCTCAAACTGAAGTTGTCTTCTGTGTTGATCTTCTCTACACTTGTATTCCTGGCTTGAATTATGTAGTCGCTCTTTCACCTGGCTGTGAATTTCTTTCATCATCTCTGTGAAATCTTCTGCACTAGAGCTCCTAATCACAGTTTGCTTCAAATATCTCAATTCAGAAATTCCTCTAAGTTGTATGCCATAGACAATCTGAAATGGAATCTGCCCTGTGCTCCTGTTAACTGAGTCGTTATAAGAAAATTCTGCCTGTGGTAATATGTGGTCCCACTGGCTATGGTGTTCTGTCACTAGGCTCCTCAGCAAGCCTCCCAGACTTCTGTTCACCACTTCTGTCTATCCATCTGTCTGAGGATGATAATCCGAACTAAATGACAAGTTAGTTCCCAACTTCTTTCATAAGTTCCTCCAAAAGTGACCTATGAACTTTGTATCTCGGTCCAAAACTATACTCCTTGGAAAACTGTGAAGTTGAACGACTTCTTTAAAAAACAGGATCGCAATGTGAGTTACGTCACTGGTCTTCTGACATGGAATGAAGTGTGCCATCTTGGAAAATCTATCCACCACCACAAAGATTGAATCAAATCCTCTTTTCATTCTTGGCAACCCCAATATGAAATCCATGCTAATTGCATCCCATGACCTCTCTGGTATGGGCAATGGTTGATAAAACCCCACATTTTGTCTTCTTCCCTTCGAATGCTAGAAAATTCTGCATTTGTCCATGAATCTCTTGACATATGCTCACATTCCTGGCAAAAAATATGACTCATGCAACTTTGCAAACGTCTTGTCATGACCAAAGTGCCCTGCCAATCCTCCACTGTGTTTCTCCTTCAACAAATTCTCCCTCATGGAGCATTTCGGAATAAATAGTTGATTATCCCTAAACAATAATCCTTCCTGAATCATGTATTCTGTCCATTGGCTTCTATCCCTGAGAGTTGGATTCTCAGTTGCTTCGTACACCTCCTGAAAACTGGATCATCTCTATACATGTTCCTGAGATCATCAAAACCCAATGTTTTGACTCTGAACTCCTGCAATAGCATACACTTCCTGCTCAAGGCATCAACAACTTTGTTAGCAGTACCAGAAATATGTTTAATCACAAAAGTGAAATTTTGCATATATTCCACCCATTTAACATGTTTCTAATTCAAATTTTCATGTTGAGTCACAAACTACAATGCATGATTGTCATTGTATAAGACAAACTCTTTCGGGATCAAATAATGCCTCCATTTTTTCAATGCATGTATAATAGCATAAAACTCCTTATCATAAGTGGATTATTTCACTTTCGCTTCATTCAAATTCTTGCTGAAGTATGCTATTGGCCTGTCTTCTTGACTCAAGACTGCCCCTATTTTGAATCCACTTGCATCACATTTCACTTGAAATGTCTTTCGGAAATCCAGCAACACCAGAACTGGTTGTTCCGTAATCTTCCTCTTCAATAGATTAAAACTCTTCTCAGCTTCTTTTGTCCAGTGAAAAGACTTGTGTCTTCTCTTCACTGTATCCATCATCGCTGTGCTAATTCCACTGAAATTCCTGATGAAATTTTGTTAGAAACTATCCAATCCGTGAAAAATTCTCACCTCAAAGATATTCTTCGGTGATGGCCAATTCTTGATTACCTCCACCTTATCTGGATCCATCCTTAACTCATCTGCAGAAATAACAAATCCCAAGTAAATGAGCTTTGTCTTCATGAATGAAGATTTCTTCATGTTTATTAACAACTTCTCCTGTTGTAACCTCTGCATCACTGTAGCCAAATGTTTCAGATGCTCGACCACTGTTTTACTGAAAACCAATATGTCATCCAGATATACGATAAAAAAAAATTCGATGAACTCCCTCAGGACTTCGTTGATCAACCTCATGAAGGTACTTGGCACATTTATTAAGCCAAATGACATAACAAGCCATTCATATAACCCTTCATTGGTTTTGAATGTTGTCTTCCATTCATCACCTTCTCTCATGTGGATTTGATGATAACCACTTTTCAAATCAATCTTTGAAAAATACTTTGCTCCACTCAAGCAATCCATCAGATCATCCATCCTTGGCAATGGAAATCTATATCTGATGGTTATCATATTAATCTCCCTCGAGTTAGTACACATCCTCCAGCCTCCATCTTTCTTCGGACTGAGTACTATTGGAACAACACATCGACTCAAGCTTTCTCTGACTAAACCTTTGTCCAACAACTCCTAGACTTGTCTTTTGACCTCTTCATTCTCTTGCAGCGTCAATCTGTATGCATCTTTATTTGGAAAACTAGCTCCTGGTATGAGATCAATATGATGACTCACACTTCTAATCGGTGGCAATGAATGAGGTAATTCATCCACTACTATATCAGTGAACTCTTCCAGTAGTTCTTGAATCTCTTCTGGTAAATCATCCACCCTTGTGCTGGTCAAAACAATCTTTGGTTTCCTGACCACTATGAATTGTGGATCCTCCTTCTTCTTCACCTCTGTAAGAATTTCCTTCCTACTGATGAGAAGTACTGTGTTTCTTACTTCTGTTTTCACCTCCTTATCCTTGATTGGAAGCAACATGTGTGTCCTCCCATTCTTCTCTAGGGTGTATGTGTTCATTCTCCCATCATGAATCACATTCCTGTCATATTTCCATGGTCTACCTAGCAATAGATGACAAACATCCATAGCGATAACATCACATAATATCTTATTATTATATCCTCCTATCTTAAATTCAACTAAACATCGTTTAGTGACAGTTACCTGATGTCCTTTTTGTAGCCATGAAATTCTGTATGGGCTTGGATGATCAATCGTCTCCAGCTCCAGCGTTTCTACCATCTCTGTAGAAATGACATTATCCATGCTACCACTGTCCAAAAGGACCTTGCATACCCTTTCCTTGGTCTTGCAAGTCGTCCGGAAAAGTCTGGCTCTTTGGACTGAACTCTCCACCTCCTTCTCTGGTGTCAAAAGAGATTTTTTCATCATCAACGATCTTCCTCCTTCAGTGTCTTCTTCCTCAACATCTTGCCTCTATGCTTTGGATATGTGAGCTTCTCCACTCTCTTTCTTTTTGTTTGGACACTCATAATACTTGTGCCCATTCCTTCCACATGTGAAGCATGTTATTACTCCACCTCTTCCTCTTCCTCTATCTCTAGTATGAGGAAAAACATTATTATCAGCATAATCTCCTCTCTGCTCAGTATGTTGTCCTATTTGTTTAGCATATTTCCCTCTCTGTGAGCTTCCACCTCTCTCAATTCGAGTCTGAGGTTTCTTCCAGTCCTCCTTGGGCTTCTGATATTTGTCTTGGGCAATTGATTTGCCTCTGGGCTGACTTCTACCTCGGCCTCTCTGACTTTTCTTTCGGCTCAGCTTCTCTTCCACTTTCAAAGCCATCTAATAATAATCTTTCACCATTTGTATGGTTACCATGCTCATCTCATCCTGGATGTCATATATCAGACCATTCAGGTATCTGGCAACTTTTTCATCATCGCTCTCCCGATGACCTGCCCTGATGTTTATCTTGTAGAATTCTTCAGTGTATTCTTTCACTGTCATCATCTTTTGTCTCAGGTTTTGCATCCTCCAGAATAGAGTAATTTGATAATCTCTGGGGATGAACTTTGCTTTCATCTTCGCGATCATTCTGTCCGATCTTTTGATCTTCTACATTCCCTTGCAGCATCTATCAGCTTGTAGTTCATCCCAACACAATGTTGCATGTCCCTTCAATCTTGTGACAATATGCTTGACTTTCTTGTCCTCTTCGACATCTTCATAGTCAAAGTATGTGTCTAGATCTCTAATCCAGTCTAGAAGCTCCTCTGCATTCATATTTCCCTCATAAACTGGAATGTCCATTTTGGCTCTTGCACCCATTCTTTCAATAGCTCTGATCAACCGTTCATTTGCTGCATCTTCAGCTGCAACTTCTTCTTCATGTTCAGCCTCAATCTCACTTTTGGAATCACTAATATCCCAACACTAACTATGCGTCTCTAGGATGTCTCCATGTCTTTGAGTCTAGCTCGTAGATCACGCATCTCTCTCTCCATGGCTGGATCAGTCATCTGCCTATCTCTTCTTCTCGGCATTTCCCTATTCTCTGGTGGATCGGGTGTTTGCATGTCCCTTCTCCTTGGAAGCATGGTGAATTCTCTTTTTCTCTACTATATAAAGCAAAGAACCTTTCTATGTTTTGATACCACTTGATGACAATGCACGCTCTCTCCACAACCTGCAGGTCGAAAGGTCTATGTCAACACAGGATCTTTCCTTTACCACTGGCCCGAAGAACTCTAAAACGACTCTTCTATTTCCCTATCGGGAAATCTGCACCCACAACAAATCCTCGTGGGATCCCCTCTTTGCACTCAGGAGATTGGATTTCGCACTTTCGCGAGTCCGTAGGTCGATCATTGGTCTCTTGAATCCCCGAAACCCGAAAACAGTCAACGCTGACCTTTCCTCTTTCCTTTTCAGTATTTTCCTTATCGCGATTTCGGCAATCATGATGTCAAGAAACTAGTCTCCTTGACTCCCAAATCCTAATATGCTGAAAAAATGATACACTCGCGAGCTTTGACTTTTCAACGCCACTTCTCTTCTTTTGGGGCTTCAGACCTCACAATATCGCGAATCCTAATGCAATGAATTCACAACTTCACTCCACGAAACTCCGAAACAGTCAATTGACTTGACTTCTATGTCGATCGTGTGCCACCTGTCCACCTCGCTAGCTCCTATGGTCCCACACCGTCCTCTTAGCCATCGGGACATCGCGATTCTCATTGCAAAGTTTACGGGACTTCCCCCTGCGAAACCTCGAAAATAGGAATTCGCTTACCAATCCAACGACCCTTGTGGCTTGGATCGACAGTCCTACTCCTCATGAGCTTAGAACCTTCTGAAGCATTCATTGTAACCACCCTGTGCCTCTGTGAGATCTAATGACTCATGAGACTTCATGGATTCTTTCTAGATAACTCCGACCGTCCATCCTTCCTCTTCTTTCTTGGAATCACTAACTACTACTAATTTATAGAGTTATTAAGTGCATACAAGATTCATCTACACATGGAGATCACAATATATTCAAGATGTAGAAGCACAATCAAAGATATGACCTTTTTATTATGAGCAATGTAAGATCAATACAATAGATGGCCGATCTCGCATAAACCTCAGATGGTCGTACAAGCAATAGATATGAGATGCTACAAAATGCTCCCGATAATACAAAATAAGCCTTCAAAGGCTGGATATACAATGAAGACTGAATCAAGCAGATCTGAGCCATACTAATGCTCAACCTCCAAGCTGGAAAGTGCCACATCCTGCTAGAATGTTGAAGCCCTCAATAATTCTGCCCTACTACCAAAAGTGTCCAATCATCCCGAGAAATATGCCAAATGATAGATCGGGCAACTGTAAGGACAACCTAGATGTCCAAATTTCCAAATCCACTCTCAAACCTCGTAGATATAAGTTTCCCACTGAATGGGGTGCCCCACTAGATGACTGAAACCCTAGCTGGTTTGGCCCTAATGAAGGAGGCCTCCAAATTCTCTGAAACTCTCCAAGAATATAGATCAGGCTATGAGAATCCTGTGGGAGAAGTTTCCGACTCAGATCTCAAGCAGATCTCCCTAGATCTGAGTTTTACTGAATCACAGGACGTCCCCTATGGCTCCAAGACGTCCCAATCTACAGACAAACATAGAATGATGATAACCCTCCATAAAATCCCTCAAACTGATGGTCCTGACCCTGTAAACAAAACCCAACTGTCGAAATGGCCCCAGGCCCTCAAGATAAGCTGGATCGAACCTCCCTCTAGATGATGGTGCGCCCTTGTTGGAAACACAAGAACAATATGACCTGCTACCTTCTGAAGCGCTAGATGGAGATGGGTTGAAACTAGAATGGTCTGGAGGAGTCTTTCATCCCTGAGACCAAGCTGCGGAACAAGGTGAGTGGATATTTCACCACTGAGTTTCTCACAAGGGTTTGTATAGCAAAACCCCCAAATGAATGCTCAAGAGCAATAGCAAATGCTAATCCAAAACCAGAATGAGTAATAGGTGCACCCCAGCCTCTTACTTATACTTTTCCTTCTAATTCTCTTTTGAGTTAGGTTAACTCCCAGGGTTAATCTTCTATTCTTCTGTTGAGTTATCTTTTACTCCTTTATCCTTTTCCTTCCTTAAGTCAACTTAAAAATATAACTTTTAGCTTCTTGAGTTTCCCCCCTTTAGTGTGAGACTATGACCTAGTGGGGGTGCCTAGGCCACTGAGTCTCCTCATAACCTCTTTAAGAGGTGGGGGAAATTACAGTCTCCCCTGCTTGAAATTGCTTGTTCTCAAGTAATTCCAAACCTTCTTCTCTAACCACATGCTCCTTCTCCCAAGTGGCATACTCAATGGGTAAATCCTTCCACCTAATCAGATACTCCTTGATGCTTTGTTTTCGGAGCCTCTTCTCTCAGAATTCTAACACCTCCTCTGGAATCAAAACAAGTTGTCCCTCCTTGTCCATGGGAGGTAATGCCTCAATAGGCCTGACATGTTGACCAAGGGCTTTCTTAAGGCACGAGACATGGAAGACGTTGTGAATTTTTCTACCCTGTGGAAGCTCCAGCGCATAAGCTACTACCCCTATCCTCCTGCTGACTCTGTAAGGACCAAAGAAACATGGTTGCAGTTTCTCCACTCTGCTTCTTTTAATGGAGACCTGCCTGTATGGTTGCAACCTCAAATAGACTAAATCACCAACCTCAAAGGTACAATCAACTCTATGCTTGTCTACTTGGACCTTTTGCTAGTTTTGTGCCCTCTATAAATGATCCTTCAATTCCCTGAGAATGTCTTGGCTTTGATGTATCCAATCCTATACCATCGGAGCCCTGTTGTCACCAAATGCAATCTCCAAAAATGATAAAGGATCATAGATATATAAATCTCTGAAGGGTGACATGACAATGGACATATGTTGGGTGGTGTTGTAGCAATATTCTCCTAAATGTAACCATTTGATCCATGCTTTCTGTTGTCCTGCTATGTAGTTTCTGAGGTAACCTTCCACCCATTTGTTGACTATCTCAGTATGACCATCCGTCTGAGGGTGATAGCTAGTAGGAGTCAATGCCATACCCACAAATCTAAACAACTCTTACCAAAACGTACTCATGAATCTGTTGTCCCTATCACTGATGATGGTTTTGGGTAGGCTGTGTAGTCTGAACACCTCTCTGAAAAATAATTTGGCCACCTGTGTTTCACTGAAGTCTGTGGCTATGGGAAAAAAGTGTACAAACTTCATCAACCTGTCTACCACCATGAAAATGCAATCTTTCCCCTGTGCTCTGGGAAACCCGGTGATGAAATCCATGGATATACTTTCCCACTTGTGCTTTGGAATAGGTAGGGGCTGCAACAGTCCTGCAGGGTGCATGTGCTCATCCTTGTTTTCTTGGCATGTAGTGCATTCTTTGACATGCTTCATCACATCTTCCTTGAGGCCTTTCCATGCAAACCCCTCTCTCACCTACCTGTATGTCTTACTGATGCCCTAATGCCCTACTACTGGTGAGTTATGACATGCATGCATGATCTTAGCTTTGAGAGCTCATCTAGGAACTAAAAAGATCCAACCTTTGTAATAGATGAGGTCATTTATGACCCTGAATTTGTCATCTTGTATTTTCTCGTCCAACAATTGACAAGCGAACTGATCCTTTGCATATTCCACTATCAAGTGTTCCTTCCAGTCGACTGACATACCGGACATGGAAAAAATGGATGGCCTTCTGG
>JZKD02S0215876.1:465339-476519 GCA_000966675.3 Picea glauca
ACAAACAGTTCTCTCCCTTTTCCATCTCTGTTTCATCTGTTGCTTGAGGATTCATAGTAGTGCAACTGTTGCAGCAAAGGATTTGTTGTGGAGTTGTCGTGCCCTCTGGTTTTTATGTGTTTGAATGTAAAATGATTTTGCGTTTGAGCTCATTTCTTCTTTAATATGTTGCATACCGAATGTCTGTAATAGATCATAGCACTCTTCTCGCGTGACTCTTCCACCTACTCGCCCTTTATTGCAACTCACTGTTTGGAGTTTACACAAGACCTCACTCGTTCATGCATGCCTGGTCTGGTTTCTGAGTTGATGCAATACGGTTCTGAGTTTCCTTCCGTTTGATCACCCTTTAGAACAAACCGTGACATTAAAATATGATGGGATTTGGGCTCTGCTCCTGCTAGCAATCCAGGAGTGACTTCCGAACGCCAACAGCAGTGACTGTTTGAGGTTGGTTGTTCTCACTGGAAAAAATGAGTTGAACTAGGAGAAAGGAAAATTACAGTATGCACAGTGTGAGATCAAACTCAGAGATGAGAAACATAAGCTAGACGGAGCATAGAAGGTGAAGAGAGAACAATGAACACATACTAAAGAGCATGAGAGGAACAAACAAAGAACAGATAGAAAGAGACAACAAGTCAATTCAAGTATGAACAGAGAAGAAGAATAGTGAAGAAGTGAATAATTGCAGAACAAAGAAGAAGTGGTAAGAATTGATATATCTGTATTGTTGGTTAATCAATTATTTATTTATAATCAGGGAGGTAGGGTGGTGCTAGGGAGGAATGTTGTCCTTTGGTATTCAAGTTGGTGCTTGAATATTGGAAGTTGTATCTTCCATCTAATTGTGGCTAGAAAACAGGGTGGTAGGGTGGTGAAAGGGAAAAGAGTTTTTTGTATGCAAGTTGGTGCTTGTATAAGTCCAGTTGGTGCTGGAACACTCAGGGAGTTGATACTTCCTTCTAGTGGGTGCTAGATAAATAAGAGGGTTGGTTCTCTCAGCAATTTGGAGCTTGTAAAATAGAGGTAGTAGCCTCACATTAAGTTGGTTCTCAAAGATAGATGATGTACATAATTTAAAAGACTACCTATCATTCGAAGAAGAAGAGATTTTCTCCCTTTATGGGTTTCTTCGTGAAAATTTGTCTCTGTGTATTCCTTATGTGTGACTTATGTTCATTATTTATGTTGTTCGTATCTTGTATAATATTGATGGTCACTTGGAGAAGATTAAAAATTGTTTGAATAGTCATATAATTGTTTAAGCACAGTAACAACTAATTCGCCCTCCCCCCCCTCTCAGTTGTATTAGTAATTTCAACAATTGGTATTAGAGAGGGTTCCTTTTATTTAAAGGTATATCTGTAAGCTTAAACATGTCAAGTCATGAAGGGACTTCAACCAATAATCCTCCTCTGTTTTATGGAACAAATTTTTTCTTCTGGAAGGTTAGAATGAGAACATACATAATGGCCTTAGGTGGTGATGTTTGGGATGTAGTAGAAACTGGATATCTAAAGCCCGTTGTGCTAGCTTCTAAAGATGATATGTTAGAATTTAGTTTCAATGCAAAGGCAATGAATGCTATCTTGTATGGACTTGTTGAAGCTGAGTTTGTAAAGGTGATGCATCTTGAATCTGCCAAAGCAATGTGGGATAAACTTATTAGCAGTTATGAAGGAAACACGAATCTAAAAGATTCCAAATGTCAAACATATAGATTAAAATTTGAACAACTAAAGATGAATGAAGATGAAATAATTAGCAAGTATTTTTTAAGAGTTGAAGAACTTTTAAATTCCATGAAGGGTCTTGCTGAGAAGATTGAAGAATCATTTTTAGTTCAGAAGATTTTAAGATATCTGCTTGATAAATTTAATCCAAAAGTCTCTTCAATAGAAGAACTAATTGATCTTAAAATGTTGTCCATTGATCAACTCCTAGGAACTCTAACTACATATGAAATGAGAATTATCAAAGATAAATCCATTACTAGAGAAGCATCTTTTAAAGAAGACAAGAATATTGATTCAGAACTAGATGATATTGAGGAAAAATTTGTGAGAAGGTTAAAGAAAGGATAAGGAAAATACCAAGGAAAAATTCCCTTCAAATGATTTAACTGTCGTAAAATAGGTAATTTTTCATCTAAGTGTCCTCACAAGAAAAAGAACCAAAAGGACCAGAACTTTGATGATGAAAAGAAATACAAATTTAAGAAATATAGTAAAAATAAAAGTTTGTGTGCAAACAATGATGACTCCTCAGAAGACATAGATAGCGATTCATCCTATGAAGACAAAGTGAATGATTTTATGCGTATGGATATGGGAGATCTTGATGATAAAAATAGAGGAGGTGACATGGATGATGAAGAAGTTGTGGTGGATATGGAAGGTGAATTAATCAGTGCTTTGGAAGAAATTGGCAGGCTTAGATTTAAGAAGATAAAACAAAAACAATTGTTCATGCAGTTTGAAATGATTGGTAAAAAACATAATGAAGACTTTTCCTTACTAAAAGTGGAGTTAGAAGAAGTAAAGAAAATAGAGGACATTCTCAAACAACAGTTATCGGAGAAGAAAGAGAGATGTGAATCCTTGGAAGAAGAGATAGTAAAAACCAAAAAAGAGATGGAGAAGTTTAAGGCATTATATCACCAAAATCTGTCAAGTATTAAAGAATCAGAAGGATTAACCTCCATTCTAAATCAACAAAGGAATCCAAAGTTGAAAGTTGGCTTGGGCTATGAAGAAGGATCAAGTAGTGATCATCCAAGTAATACATAATCCATCAATTTTGTGAAATCTGCAACCATTGACAACAACCACTCTGTAGAAACAAAGAAAGAAAATCAACCACCAAGAAGGAATGAAATAAAAAGTACCATAATCGAATCTATAGATCAAAGAAATTATCAACATGGAAGAAATCAACCCACTCAAAGAAGACAATGTTTTTCCAAGTACAAAGGATTTTTCTATGGATATTTTTTTTTCTGTTCTAAATTTGGTCACAAATATATAACTTGTTCTTTAAGATTTAGATATGAGCAATCAAGATACTCAAGGAATAATTATCTGTCACAACAAAGATCGAGACAACTAAGAAACAAACAACCACATACTATAAATCATGTGATGGCTGGGAAAAGGACGCAGGTGAAACATAACAAGAGTAATGAGCATAACAATCATTATGATTTGTTATTTAGTGAACCAGAATGTTATGTCTACCATAACTATGGACATAGAGATGCAGATTATCGCTTAAGGAATTATAAGCCAGATTTGAATCCCACTGCTGAAAACTTCAAGGTTTGGAAGAAGAAAAAAGATGACAAGTGTATGCTAGTGTTATCAGCTCAAAGTCAAAAGATTAAATAGTATATTGACAGTGGATGTTCCAAACATATGACTGGAGACAAAAGTAAGTTTCTAACTCTAAGTGAAAGCAAATTAGGGAATGTAACTTTTGGAAATGATGCACCAGGAAAAATAAAAGGTAAAGGAATTGTAAGTTTGAGTAATGGCAAAGGAAAAGCTCAAGATGTGTTATTTGTAGATGGTCTGAAACATAATCTAATAAGTGTCAGTCAAGTTTGTGACAGAGGATGTGAATTTGTTTTTACTTTTAAAGATTGTAAAATAAAGTTTGTGAATTCAGGATAGTTGATTGCAAAAGGCATAAGAACATAAAACAATGTCTATGTGTTAAAAGAAGAAAAAGAAGAATGCCACTTAAAAAAGTATGATGAAAGTTGTCTATGGCATAGGAGACTTGGACACCTAAATTTTGATCATATAATCAAGATTAGAAATAGTTGGGCAGTAAAATATCTTCCAAATATATCAAATCCATATGATTATGTTTGTAAACCTTTCGGAATAGGAAACCTTACTCAGACACAATTCTAGTCTAAAAACTTTCCTTCAACAAAAAAACCTCTCTAGTTAGTACATATGGATTTATGTAGAACATAAAAGAAAGAAGGTACATGAAAATAAAACTATTTTATGTTGATTATTGATGATTATTCTAGACTAACATGGGTTTCCCTTTTGAAGGAAAAATCTTAATCATTTGAAAAATTCAAAGTGTTTAAGGCTCTAACTGAGAATCAAACAGGAAAAAGATGGAAGGCAATAAGGTCTTATAGAGGATGAGATTTTATTTCATGGAACTTCAAAGAGTTCTATGATAAACATGGGATCAATAGAGAGTACACAATTCCAAGGACTCCACGGAAAAATGGAGTAGTTGAGAGGCAAAATAGATCAATACAACAAATGGAAAGATCAATGATGAATCAAAGGAATATTGCTCAGACATATTGGGTGGAAGCAATCCATACAGTTGTTCATATTCTTAACAAATCTCATGTTAGGCCACACAGTGAAAAGACTCCTTATGAACTATGGTTTGGAAGACCTGCTTCAATCAAGCATTTTAAAGTCTTTGGGAGTAAGTGTTATATTAAGAATAATGATGAAAATATTGGCAAATATGAAGATAGGGCTGATGAAGGTATCTTCTTTGGTTATTCTACAAACAGTAAAGGATACAGATGTTATAATAAGAGGCTACATAAGTTGGCTGATTGTATCGACATAAAATTTGATGAAGAAATCCCAATACGAAATGAAAGCAGTGTTGAACCAAGCACAAAAGATATATATGAAGTTGAAGATGAATAGGTCCAAGGATCAGACAAAGATGAATTTGAATCAGATGAAGATACAAATACTTAGGCTGACACAAATCAACATAAAGAAACAAAACCACCTCTTAGAATTGTTAGAAAAAATCATCCTGAAAATCAGATCATTGGAGATATAAACAAAGGAGTTCAGACAAGAAGAAAATTGATTAAAGACTCAAAACAATCTCAGGTTGCTTTTCTATCTATTACTGAACCTAAATTTTTTTATGAATCCAACAAGCATGATGATTGGATTAGAGCTATGAATGGAGAGCCTGATTAGATTGAGAAGAACAACACTTGGGAGCTTGTTCCTAGACCTGAAGATAAGAATGTAATAGGCTCCAAATGGGTGTTCAAGAATAAAATGAATGAAAAAGGACAAGTTGTTAGGAATAACACCAGATTAGTCTGTAAAGGGTATGCACGAGTTGAAGGACAAGACTTTGATGAAACCTTTGCACCAGCGACAAGATTGGAATCCATCAGAATGTTTCTTGCATATTCATGTCATAACAATTTTAAAGTATATTAGATGGATGTAAAGTCAACATTTCTTAATGGAGATCTAGAGGAAGAAGTATATATGGAGAAACCTGAAGGATTCTCACTGACAGATAATCCTGACTATGTCTGCAAGCTGAAGAAGGCTTTATATGGACTGAAACAAGCACCATGAGCTTGGTATTATAGATTGGACAATTTTTTACAAGAAAAAGAGGTTAAGAAAGGTTCTATTGACAACAATCTATACATTAAGTCTGAAGGTGATGATATATTAGTTGTTTTGGTTTATGTAGATGACATTATATTTGGATGTACTAATGATTCTTTTGTCCAGTGGTTTTCTAACTCTATGCAAACAGAATTTGAGATGTCCATGATAGGAGAACTGTCATATTTTCTTGGTTTACAAGTAAATCAGAGTTCTATAAGAATATTTATCTCTCAAGAAAAATATTTGAAAGAGATGTTGAAGAAGTTTTAGATGGAAGATTCTTCTCCTATTAGTACACCTATGGTAGTCGGTTGCAAGCTCATTAAAGATGATATTTCACCTGACATTGATCAAAGGACATATCGATCAATGATGGGAAGTCTTTTGTACATCACATCATCTCGTCCTGATATAATGCAAGCTATTGAAATGGTAGGTTGTTATCAGTCTTCTCCTAAACAAATTCATTTAGTAGTTGTAAAAAGGATATTCAAATACTTGAAGGGAACAATGACTTATGGTCTGTGGTATCTGTTAGGACCACACAATGTACCTTTTTGCCCATACTTTTTTCCACTATTACACTCTTGATCACTCACATTTAAACTCATATTATCACTTTATACTATCTTTCCAAAGGTATATAAAGTCTCTTCTCTTTACTATACGTTTAATCTGTTTTTCATATAATTTCACATCACTCTCGTACTTAACCATTGATTAGAAATGTATAAGTGATGAAACAGTTCAAACTGCAGATTAGCATTTGAGGATTGTTGCTGAAACAATAATTCATAGAAGCTATTACACAGTCCATGGTTGACGATGTTGAAACACAAAGGAAGCCATTACACAGTCCATGGTCGATGATACTAGAACACAGAAGTTGTTACACAGTCCATGGTCGACGATGCTGAAACACAGAGGAAGTTGTTACACAGTCTATGGTCAATGATTCTGAAACACAAAGGAAGCCATTACACAGTCTGTGGTCAACAACAACTCACACAGATTGACTTCAACAACCACACCGTGAGCCAAGCATCAACCATCACTGCTACCTGAGAAGTGCTGAAATAGTCAAAGCACAAATCCCATGGCTGAAACAGCCTGCGATTTGCGATGCCGAAACAACATGCAACAACAGCAACAAGAAAGAACTGTTACTCCAGCCGTAACAACAACACCTCATTTAGCACTTGTAATAGCATTCTGTTGCGGGATACTAGGACATCCTATTCCGGTTTAGAAAGTCGATCTGACTAAGAATAGGACTCAGATATACATCTGTAATTTTTAATCAATTGTATCGAAGGGATTCCCTCTTTAAAATAAGAGGAAATCATCATTCGAAGGATCGCCAGTTCTTGTACTAAGAAAGTTTCACAGAGAAGGACGTACTTCATTTTCAGATTGTAATATGATACATTGATAGATGAATAAAAGACTGTTTTGAGCAGCCTATTCTAGCCTCTTCGTCTCAGGGGAATCTTGTGAGAAGGGAGGGCCCACCTTATTCACAAGATTCAACCGTTAGTTTTATAGTGTGTTAGTGTGAATTCTGTTGATGCCTTGATTTATTTCTATTTTGCTGAAACACTACTTTAATGAATTCTTCTTTGCTGAAACACTTCTGAACTCTGTCTTACTAATCGATTATATGGTTCATGTTTGGGTAAGTTGTTAATCATTTTAGTTGGCAATCCTATGTGATGAATTTGAGGAGTTTTGGTAATCAGAGACTGGTACTGAAGGTTCTTGCTTAAAGGAAGGAATTAGGGTCCTGTTCTCTGTTAGAAGTAGTCATCTTTCAATTATTTTCATGAGTGTGCTAATCAGAGACTGGTACTGAAGGTTCTTGCTTAAGGGAAGAAATTAGGGTCCTATTCTCTATTAGAAGTAGTCAGCTTTCAATTATTTTCATGAGTGTGCTAATCAGAGACTGGTACTGAAGGTTCTTGCTTAAGGGAAGGAATTAGGGTCCTATTCTATGTTAGAAGTAGTCAGCTTTCAATTACTTTCCTGAGTGTGCTAATCAGAGATTGGTGTTGAAGGTTCCTTCTTAAGAGAAGGAATTAGGGTTCTGTTCTCTATTAGAATAGTTATGCTTCAATGCATTAATGAATTCATGAAAGTGTGTTAATTAGAAACAAAGTGTTGAAGTTCCTTCTTGGGAATAGGGTCCTGTTCTTTGGTTACAGAATAGTTGTTCTTCCCTGTTGCAGTTTTTATTTTAATGTAATCCAAGATTCTTTAGAGTAATCATCTCTTTAAGCTCTGCAATAAGTAGGTTGCTTTTCTGTAATGTGAGCTAGAACTTCAGTTCATTCAAGGCAAGTGTGATTAATATAGTTTCCTTTACTACAACTCTAGGTTGCTTTTGGAATTGAGCATATATAGTGCGTGGTTATCTTTGAAATAAAGAGACTTTCCTGGGTTGACAATTTATGTAGCACTTGATTGTTTAAAAATTAATTAAGCAATTACAGTGACCAACATTTTGGTGCCGTTGTTGGGGAAGGTAATTATAGATTTCAAAATAACTTATGATTTTTCAGATACAAAGATTGCATGAGAGGATGCGGAGACCCCAAAGACACTGACCCTACAGGTGGCAAGGGAAAAGGAAAAGGAGGAAGAAAGACTTACATTGACGAGATCATATCAAAGTCTGAATCCACTTCTCAATGACCAAACCTTTAGAAACAAAAGTCATAGCCTTCATTTCAACCAAACTTTGAAACAGGGAAAGAAGTTTGGAGTCCTGAGACAGTCCAGAAACCAGCAGGAAACATTGAGGACAGAGAAAGCATAGTAGGGGAGAAGACAGAAGAAAACATGGATGAGTACAATGAAGAATTGTATCACGAAGAACAGGCAGGTCCTGAAGGAGAGGTAAATGATGAAAATTCTTTCTCTACAATAGGATTTCCTATTGGTGATCTTCCTAGAGGGGTAGCCCCCATGAAGAACATTCCACTCTCAGCACTACCTAATTTTCATGGTTTTTCTTCAGAAGATCCTGATGAATTCCTTTTTGAGTTTGATATATTATGCAGAAGTTATGATTACATTTCCAATACTAAAAAATTAAATCTATTTCCAGCAACACTAAAAGGAAATGCACTAAGATGGTTTATGAGTCTTGGAGGCCATGTAATCACAACATGGGACCAAATGAAACATAAATTCCTAAACAAATACCAAGACTATTGCCGAACAAGAGAAAAGAGGGAGGAGCTATTTAAAATGATGCAGAAAGAGGATGAAAATCTGGAGGACTTTGTAGAAAGGCTATAGTATAATCTACAAAGATCCAGTCACTCCAATGTAAGTAAAGATATTCTCAAAACCATATTATTAAAAGGAGTAAGGGATGACTATCTAGATATGCTGAATATGCTTGGAAAAGGGGACATATCTAATGAATCATACGATGAAATTGTTAATTTATGCAAAAGATGTTCAAGAGGAGCTTCAAGAAATAGATCAAACAGCAGGGACACCACATTTTCAAGAGTTCAAAAATCAGCCAGTGGGGGAGCAACAAGAGCCGAGATAGGTAATTTACTTGAAGGTTTTAAAACTGAAATGTTAATCTCTTTTGCCTCACAAATTGACACCCTGCAGATTAAGAAGAAGCAAGCATAAGCAGAAGCATCCCTGTCCATCTTTTGTTCTCAATGCAGAGACAAGCACCCATGAAGAGAATGTCCATTGGAAAAAAATCCAATCTGAACCATCTGTGATAAAGATCATGAAACCCAACAATGTCCATCTTTACCAGGGATCAAGGCAGCATTACGACCAATGGATGAAGAAGATGAAGCTGTCTATCTGTTGACATAGAGAAGGCAATGGAAACCCTGGGGACAAGGTATGAATCCTGACATGCCATTTACATCTTCTAATCATTGGAATAATTATTCTTCTTTCAATCAAATGAGTTACCCCCCCTATAATCAAATGTAATATCCTAATAAAATGAATTACCCACCCATGCAAAAAATTAACCCACCCTTTGTTGATCCATCAATGTGGATGCCTTAGCCTCCACAACAACAACAACCATATCAGAACCAATGGAATCAAAATTGGAGAGGACAACAACCCCCCTTCCAAAATCAATTACCTCAATCGCAATTCCTACAACCACTCTCCTTACCAGCAGGTACTCCACCAAACAATCAAATGATGAGACCTAAGCTACCTGTACAACCTAACCCTAACCCAAATAATAAAGTTGTGCAGTGCATTGATATTTATAACCAGCCTACACTTTCTCTTCTCCCTGCGCAATGCAACGATATTCATTTACGATATGGGAGAATAGTGGAACCTACCATAGCTGATGTTACCTCTTCTGATAAAGAGAAAACAAAAAAGCATGATGTACCCGAAGAGGTACAATCATCCTCTAACAATATTACTGAAACAGAAAAAACACCATTTCCTAAGCATTTAGCCTTGACTAAAACGCCTGAGCCACTAGCCTTCAACCTTCTAGGGGAATTAAAAAATTTATATGTCAAAATTCCTCTACTACAAGCACTCTGAGATGTACCAATCTATGCCAGGACGATGCGAGACATTTGTGTTAAAAATCCTGGTAGGAAAATTAAGGATCCCCTTACAGTCCATGTTATGGGAGACTTGTCTACACTAATGTCATGTAAAGCTCCCCCAGTTAAATATGGTGATCCCAGCCACCCTACCATTTCAGTACAAGTTGGAAAAACGATAATCCCTTGAGTTCTGGTAGACCTAGGTTCCGCTATCAATATCATGACTCTGGAAACCTTACAACTGCTACAACTGCAAAATGAAGTCAGAGACACCCCAACTATCCTAGAATTGGCTGACCGATCCACAATTAAACCAGAAGAAGTCATTGAAGACCTCAGTATCTCTGTAGAATCCTGGAATTATCCAGTTGACTTTGTGGTACTACAACCCAAAACAAAGTTTGGGGGCCACCCTCTAATTTTGGGTAGACCTTGGCTAGCCACAGCAGATGCTTTTATCAGCTGTAGATCAGGTTCAATGACAATTTCAAACAATTACAAAACTAAACAACTTACCCTTTACCCTCACGCTACACCCCTGATTAATAATGATAATTCTGTATGGGTAGATTTTGATGATCAACCTACTCAACCCCTTTTGACTATCGAACAAGCTCTAAGACTAAAAGACTCTACCGAGGATGAAGTAATTAATAATTTTATTTGCGAACCCTCCTCTGTGACTCTAGAAACTCATAACCAACCAACTACACTATTGGAGTCTGATAATCAAGAAAACCTCAACTTGGAAAGCCCACCTCAAACATCTAGCACCATCTCGTCTAAAAGCATACTAGTAGAAATTGAACCTGGCAAAACACTGAACATAAACCCTAATCTTACAGATGCTGAAACACAACAATTAATGGAGTTACTTCTGGAAAATAAACAAGCATTCGCATGGGATTATACATATATGAAAGCAATCTCTCCCGAATTATGTACTCATCGAATATATATTAAAGAAGATTGTCGGCCAATCTGCTAATCTCAACGATGAATGAACCCTAATTTAAAAGAAATCCTCAAAGAAGAACTTCAAAAATTGCTCAATGCAGAGTTTATTTATCCTATATGAGACAGTGAATGGGTTTCCCCATTGGTAATAGTTCCTAAGAAAAACAGGAAATGGAGAGTATGTGTGGATTATAGAGCTTTAAATAAAGCCACTCAAAAAGATCACTTTCCATTA
>JZKD02S0215876.1:477393-507160 GCA_000966675.3 Picea glauca
ACAAACAAAGTAATAGAAGCCATTCTCACAAAAATAGTGAAGGAAAATAGAAAGGATTGGTCCTACAGGCTCCCCGAAGCATTATGGGCCTACAGAACTACCTGGAGAAATACTAAAGGATTCTCTCTCTATGAATTATTCTATGGAAAGAGTGTTGTATTTCTTGTGGAATTTGAAATAAAAACCTTAAGGACTGCTTTAGCTGTCAACCTTGATTTGACCGATGCACAGACAATCAGGTTGTAACAGCTTAATGAATTGGAGGAGAAAAGACTAGATGCCATTCAATAGACAACCATAATTCAACAACAAAGATCAAAATGGCATGACAAAACTATCAAGAACAATCAGTTCCAAAAAGGTAATTGGGCCCTACTGTATGACTCTCAGTTCAAAGAATTTCAAGGGAAACTGCGTACAAGATGGCTTGGACCTTACGAAGTAGACAGTGTTTTCCCCAATGGAACAATAAGGCTCCTCACAATCGATGGCTCCAAAACATCGTTACTTGTAAATGGTCATTGGATCCATCTGTACCAGTGCCCTATTTCCAAAGAATATTTTAAGGCCACATGCATGGCAGACTCCCATTACCTCTTCTTAGAGGGGGCTTCTACCCCTCATTGCAATTAATTCTTTTAAGTTAATTTTTTTAGTATTATATTAGATTTTATTTACTAATAATCCCTGTCAAGAAATACCATGTTACAATCAATTTTTCCAGATTTCTGATCAAAGCACAGGCTACTAGGAAAGGACGGTCCTATCTTACGAAGAGACCAGCTTTCCCATTGCTGAAATACCACTGTTCAATGACTTTTTCACTTTTCCATTGTTGAAACACCATTTTTCAACGACCTTTTGACTTTCCCCATTGTTGAAACACCATTCACAACAACTTTTCACCTTCTCCCTATTGCCAAAACACTACAGTCCGACACTTCTTCACATTTCTTCATCGACGAAACAACACCGTCCAGCAATTGTTTCACCCCATTTTTCCTGATGCTGAAACACCATTGTTCAACATTTTTTGACTTTCCCCATTGCTGAAACACCATTCATATCAACTTTTCACCTTCTCCCTATTGCCAAAACACTACAGTCTGACAATTCTTCACATTTCTTCATCGACGAAACAACACTGTCCAACAATTGTTTCGCCCCATTTTTCCTGATGCTGAAACACCATTGTTCAGCACTTTTTGACTTTTCCCATTACTGAAACACCACTATTCAACACTTTTTGACTTTCCCCATTGCTGAAACACCATTCACAACAACTTTTCACCTTCTCCCTATTGCCAAAACACTACAGTCTGACAATTCTTCACATTTCTTCATTGACGAAACAACCCCATCTAGCAATTGTTTCGCCCCGTTCTTTTCTGTTGCTGAAACAACAACTTTTCAACATTATCTGTCAACAAGATTTTGTGCTCTCATACTATAGTTCATCCTTCCAGTCAAAAAATCCTTGATACAATTCATCTAACAAATCAAAAGTCTGTGCCACAACCACTACAAAAACTATCGTGGACAGGCATTATATTTTGTTGCAGCATGAATCAGAAGGTAAGGTGAGGTATGTAAATTTTATGTAATACAGTTAAGCTATAGTTAATGAGAAGATTCCAAATCATTATGACCACTCGAGTGCAATCATTATTAGCCGCACTTGACGGGAGGGGAGGACATATCAAACCTTTTATACCATCATTTCACACGAATTCACCACCGCCATTCCTATTTTACCATCCTTTTGCGTGCTTTACCACCATTTGCATACCTTCACTCGGAAAACTCACTCTGCGCAGAAGTTGTTACTGAAACTCTTTGACGGTGTATTTTACCGATATGGTAGCTATGGGAGGCTCTATTATACGGAATGAACCTGCCATGATAGCCCTGTTAGAACATTATCCAATAGCTTATCAAATTTTTCAGCAGGCAGGATGGATCAGTTATTTTCAAAGACTCCAGGGGTATGATGAACAACAGGTTCTGCAATTTGCTCAAAACCTTCAGGAATACCATTCTATTGTTTAAGGGGTCCAAATTTCAGTAACAGAAGAGGATATAGCATAGGTTTTGAGTCTCCCCACCAATGGCATTCGCATGTTCAGCTGTAAAAATATCATTCGAAATGCCCAGCAGAACTTCTTTCTGCCAGAAGAACAAATTGAACCCAAAGGCCAGGGTATCCGGCTCAGCTCCTTGACGCCTCCATGGTCGAAAGTTGCAAAATTCGTCAAACACTACCTCACCTGGGAAGGCCGATACCAGGTAGTCTACCAGCACGATTTTGTCCTGTTGTCTCATTTACGACATAATAGATGGGTGAATATTCCTTATTATTTTCTTGGTTGTCTTAAAAATATGGCGCATTACTGTAGAAAGGCTAAATATCCCACCCTTTCACTCACCCATCACCGTCTCATCCAACTGCTTATCCAAAGGGGTTTTTCCCAAAAAATCCCTCCACTAAACAACTCACCCATAAACCCCTAGGAAGCTGTTGAAATTCCTGAAAACCTCCAGGAACAACAACCCCAAAACCCTACAGAACCAATTAGTCCAATTAACCCCCTTGCCATACCAAGCCTGCTTCATACTTTACCAGAATCATCCACTCCCACCCTTCATATTCTTAGCGATGACTCTGAGCCAGACAATTCCCCCTGCCCCATCATTGAGGAAAAATCCCCATGTAAACGAAAGAAAACCCCCTTCTTTCTGCCCTTCTTACAAAGAAAACAAACACGGGCCTCAACAAGGCTAGCCATTATTGCCACTACCCTAGACCCCCAACCCATCCAACTAATACCCCGTACACCTCCAACCTCCCAAATCCTAGAATCTTTGCCTATTCCACCCATGGGCACTAAAACACAAGAACCATATGCCCAGGGTGTTGCTACATCATCTCTCTCAAATAAAGTAGCTGAAACACAAGAACCAGCTACCCATTCCGTAGCTGAAACATAAGAACCAGCTACCCATTCCGTAGCTTAAACACAAGAACCGGCCATAGCTGAAACACAAGAACCAACTGCTGATAATGATACTGAGATACAGGAATCAGAGGTCCAGGGTGCTGCAACGTTACTTTCCTTACATCAAGAAACTGAATCACAAGAATCAACTACCATTCCTGTAGATGCTCCACAAGAACCAGCTAGTGAGGCTGTGACTGTCACACAAGAACCAGTCATTCCTCAACTAGAACCAACAATGGCCTCTGTCTTGCAAGAAAATGAGTTTCTAAAGTCTGAACTGGAAGCATACAAGCAAGAACTAGCTAGGGAAAAGGAAGCATATGAGAAGGAACTTAATTTGTACACCCTAGCTCGCATAGCAATCCTATCAGAGGGGACTACAACAAAGAGCCAATGTAAAGAATATATGTGTTGTTAATGTGGGGATATCTACTATCAAGTAGGCTACAAGGTAATTCAAGTCCCAATGCCTGGAGCTCCCCCTACTCCTTCAACTTTTGTAGTCAAAGAAGAAGAACCTGCTGCTACACAAGAGCCAGCTATAGTTGTCACACAATAACTAGCTAGAACTAAAACACAAGAACTAGCAGGACCTCCCAAGATTAAGACTGAGCCCTGCATTGCAACAAATGAAACCCCTGCTTTTGTTAACAAAGCTGTACAGACAATGACTATTAAGGAATTTACACCTCCCAGCCAGATCAATATCCACACTTTTGTGGAACAATCTACTCAAACCTTACCTCACCCCACTACTTGCAACGCTGAAACACAGACTCAGCCATGGGATGAGCAGGCAGTAATACAGAAATGGAAGAAAGAGTATGCTACTACACAGGCCAAAAGCCTGCAAGAGCACAAAAAAATCTAGATAAATCATACCTACTCAAATTGGGAAGCTTTAGAGAAGACACGCTAGGAAGCTCGTGCCCTTAAGAAACAGAACAAAGATTTGAAAGGCATATTGGCCCTGGTATTTGACTTGGCACAAACGCTATTGGCCACAAGAAAGTCATCCTGCAATTACTTCTTGTTCCTTATGGAACGACTTAGATGGTTTCAGATCAAATCAATCATAGAAGGCAGACCCCATGCGGTACTACACCCAGTAGATTTTGTCAAAACCTTTCCAGAAGCATCTACTAGGGATCAACACCTCCTCTGTGAGGCGTATTTTCATAACGAGGCCATCCCCGAGAATAGGTAGTTGAACCTTAATCCTCTTGTCGGGGACATCCAGATTCGGGCGTTCACCTCCTTTCTCCATAATCAGATTTTGTGGTAGGATGACTTCTTGGCTGCCAAGCACAATGAAGATAACCGCCTTCTCTGGATAAGACCAGAACCACAGAATGCAACCACCTTTGTCACAGAATATTATCAGTTCTTAAAGAAACCATGGATGACTGAACATGTTCAGCAACTACAATCAACAGTGCTTCAGGATTGTCAGCACTTCATCGGATCCATAGAGATTGCTGCCCTCCAGGAAAATAACTTGTTTTGGCAGCAATCCACTGAGAAAAGACAGGAACACAATCCTTTTAGCCCTACTAATCTTGATGTAGCAATCTCCAGGGTACCTAACTACATCCAGTCTGTTCAGCAATGTGTTGAAAGATGGATAGGGTACCGGTTTTATTTTCCTATCCTCTGGTTGCCAATAGAAAGATATCAAATCCATTATAAGCTGCCTAAGAAGACAGAAACATCAGCTTGGCAAAGGTTACAACAGGTCCAAGGGTTCAAAGCACCAACGGACAGTACCTCCCACAGCTACTACTTGAGTAACTTGCATGCTCAGAGTTGATATTCAGACTCTGATTCAGAGTGAAGTTGCCTGAGGACATGCAACACTTTAAGTTGGGGGGGATGTTAGGACCACACAATGTACCTTTTTGCCCATACTTTTTGCCACTATTACACTCTTGATCACTCACATTTAAACTCATATTATCACTTTATCCTATCTTTCCAAAGGTATATAACATCTCTTCTCTTTACTATACGTCTAATATGTTTTGCATATAATTTCACATCACTCTCGTACTTAACCATTGATTATAAATGTATAAGTGTTGAAACACTTCAAATTGCAGATTAGCATTTGAGGCCTGTTGCTGAAACAACAATTCACAGAAGCTGTTACACAGTCCATGGTTGACGATGCTGAAACACAAAGGAAGCCGTTACACAGTCCATGGTCGACGATGCTGGAACACAGAAGCTATTACACAGTCCATGGTCGATGATGATGAAACACAGAGGAAGCTGTTACACAGTCTATGGTCAACGATGCTGAAACACAAAGGAAGCTGTTACACAGTCCGTGGTCAACAACAACTCACACAGATTGAATTCAACAACCACACCATGAGCCAAGCATCAACCATCGTTGCTACCTAAGAAGTGTTGAAACAGTTAGAGTGCAAATCCCATGGCTAAAATAGCCCATGATTTGCGATGCCGAAACAACATGCAACAACAACAACAACAAGAAAGAACTGTTACTCCAGCCGTAACAACAACACCTCATTTAGCACTTGTAATAGCATTCTGTTGCGGGAGACTAGGACATCCTATTCCAGTTTAGAAAGTCGATCTGACTAAGAATAGGACTCAGATATACATCTGTAATTTTTTATCAATTGTATCGAAGGGATTCCCTCTTTAAAATAAGAGGAAATCATCATTCGAAGGATCGCCAGTTCTTGTACTAAGAAATTTTCACAGAGAAGGATGTACTTCATTTTCAGATTGTAATATGATACATTGATAGATGAATAAAAGACTGTTTTGAGCATCCTTCTCTAGCCTCTTCATCTCAGGGGAATCTTGTGAGAAGGGAGGGCCCACCTTCTTCACAAGATTCACCCGTTTGTTTTATAGTGTGTTAGTGTGAATTATGTTGATGCCTTGATTTATTTCTATTTTTCTGAAACACTACTTAATGAATTCTACTTTGTTGAAACACTACTGAACTCTATCTTACTAATCGATTATATGGTTCATGTTTGGGTAAGTTGTTAATCATTTTAGTTGGCAATCCTGTGTGAAGAATTTGAGGAAGTTTGGTAATCAAAGACTGGTACTGAAGGTTCCTTCTTAAAGGAAGGAATTAGGGTCATGTTCTCTGTTAGAATTAGTCAGATTTCAATTATTTTCATGACTGTGCTAATCAAATACTGGTACTGAAGGTTCCTGCTTAAGGGAAGGAATTAGGGTCCTGTTCTTTGTTAGAAGTAGTCAGCTTTCAATTATTTTCGTGAGTGTGCTAATCAGAGACTAGTACTGAAGGTTCCTACTTAAGGGAAGGAATTAGGGTCCTGTTCTTTGTTAGAAGTAGTCAGCTTTCAATTACTTTCCTGAGTGTGCTAATCAAAGACTGGTGCTGAAGGTTCCTACTTAAGGGAAGGAATTAGGGTCCTGTTCTCTGTTAGAATAGTTAGCCTTCAATGCATTAATGAATTCATGAAAGTGTGTTAATCAGAAACAAAGTGTTGAAGTTCCTGCTTGTGAATAGGGTCATGTTTTTTGGTTATAGAATAGTTGTTCTTTCCTGTTGCAATTGTTATTTTAATGTAATCCAGGATTCCTTAGAGTAATCATCTCTTTAAGCTTTGCAATAAGTAGGTTTCTTTTCTGTAATGTGAGCTAGAACTTCAGTTCATTCAAGGCAAGTGTGATTAATATAGTTCCCTTTACTACAACTCTAGGCTGCTTTTGGAATTGAGCATATATAGTGCGTGGTTATCTTTGAAATAAACATACTTCCCTGGGTTGACAGTTTATGTAGCACTTGATTGTTTAAAAATTAATTAAGCAATTATAGTGACCAACAGTATCCTAAGAATCAAAATTTTTAGTTAACTGCTTATTCAGATGCTGATTAAAAAAATTGTGTGGATGAGAGAAAGAGCACCAGTGGAGGTGCATTCTTCCTGGGTGAATCATTAGTAGCATGGATTAGTAAGAAGAAGAGGTCTATTTCCTTATCAACTACAGAGGTAGAGTACATTGTTGTTGCTACTTGTTGCACTCATATTTTATGGATGATCCAAACTCTTACATATTTGAAGGGAAATTATATTGACCTGATTCTAAATCACTGTGATATTACCAGTGCCATTAGTGTCTCTAAGAATCTTGTTCTTCATTCCAATACTAATCATATACCAATAAAATATCATTTTCTCAGAGAGTAGGTTACAAACATAGTTTTTTAGCTGAATTATATTCCTTACATGGAAAAAATAGATGGCATATTTACTAAACCATTAGCAGCAACATCTTTTGTATATCTTCGTCAGAAGTTGGGGGTTATATCTTCTTTCGTCTAATCTGATCACCGTGTTAGGGGGAGTACTTATTGAATATCTATTATATTTCTGGTGAATATAGTTGATAGGGGGAGTATGTGCTTATCACATATCTGATACCTTCGAGATGTACTACAATAGCTCAGGGGGAGTGCATTTCTTCTTGGACATTGATGTCAAAGGGGGAGAAAAAGTGTAGTAAGGATGCTACAGTGGTATGGTTGGATGTCCAGACAGAAAAGTGTAGTTCTTCAGGTTCTTCAAGGTTTCCATCAATGGGAAAGGGGGATATTGTTGGCATATTTATAGACAGAAGGTAGAGTATTCTTGCTTGTCATTGATGAAAAGATCAACACGATGAGCGTATACTTGTTTTCCAAGCACGACAAGGGTATATGTGTTTTCCAATGATAGCAAGATCAACAGCGCAACGATGATGGCATGGAAAGAACGAAAGTGTAACCTCAGGAAGAGGAACAACAGTGATCGTTGGATCACCAATCCCAAATTTTTTATGGCCGTTAGATCTGAATTCAGATAGGAGGAGCGTGCAGAAGAGGAGAAAAAATCTCAGACATTGGATCTAAGTGTCGAGGACCAATAACTGTCAGATCCTATATAACTATGAAGAGGATAAGGCTGAGCCAGGCTCCAACTCCCTGAAATATGAAGTTGCGAAATGATTTGGACTGTCAATCCAAGAAGGACATGTGGCAAGAGATCATCATTTAACTGACTGAAGGGTCAAAGGAAGGAGGTTCTCTAACCTTCAAAGTCACGAAATGCGAATTCATGACATGATATGAGCCGTCAGATCGAGGAGATATTTGGATTGTTGATTTTCTAGGGAGACAAGACGTGACGCAACCTGCCCTCAGCGGACGGTCGCTCCACTAGGACCTTCAATAACACGGCCCGAAGATTCCAAGCTCTTCCAACCCCCCTCGGGAGTCTTCGTCACCCACAGTAACTCCTTCGGCGATCTCCCCTTCGGAAATCGGGATATCGGGTTTCGCGGGCTCGCGAGCCTTGTGTGCACCTCTCAAGCACTATAAAACTCCGAATCCTGATCCACGATGTCAACGGTCAACACCTTTGTGGGTCGAGGATTTCCCTATCGGGAAATCAGTAGAGGAAAGGCCACGATGTTCTCTCCCTTCAAAACCCCGAGTGTCGAGGTGCCGATCCCCGATGTGAGGCCACCTATCCTCCACTCACTCCCGGGGCCCCACGATGCCACGTCACTTTGGGACCTCGCGGATCGCGGATCCATGAGACCAAATTTCCCTGCTGCTGGAAACCCCGAATCTTGAAACCCCGATGCTCCAGATCTGTGCCACATGTCCCTCCAGAAATCGATGTCTCCCACTAAATCGGGAAATTGCGACTCACAATTTCGACGTGCATGCAATTCTTGCACTCGCCAATCCTGATATGCCGATATGCTATATCGAATGGTTCTCTCGAGCACCTGCGAGTTAACCCCCTCACAACTCTTCCGCGATCTGACGGTCTGCGGGATTTTAGGACTCTCCACAATCAAGTCGTCGATTCTCTTCCTCTTGAGAATCCCCCAGCTTCACCACCTTCGTCCTGTGCTACTGAAAACAAAGGTTCTACCCCTCCTGAGATGATTTCTCTCTGACTCCTTCAGAGACTTCGAGCACGATGCCTGCACTCCACCTTCAACACTTTCAAAATGTTGAATTCTTTCCAGGTTCTGCGCTTCCACGGTTGTAGAAACCCGACCTTCCTTCTCTCGGACTTGCTACTGAGACCTCAATCTGACCTGCACTTCACCTATACGACTCGAATAACTCAACACAACTCTAGGCGAATGAGAATAAGAGTTTAACTGTAGAGCCTCCTCAACGCACTCTATGCAGAGGAATTCGACTGCACTCTATGCAGGAATCTCCTGGCTCGAACAGAGAAACACTTGGAACTTATTCCCTCATTCCCTCAGGTTACGAACCTGATATGCAATCACGTATGCAGCATATAAGAGATAAGCATAAAAGGAAGAAAACATGCACAAGCATAATATCAGCAACACACAGTGATCAAACACATCCATGGGATTGAATCAAAGCTTTCCTATTAATTCAATGTCTGTACATGGGGTTTTCTTCACAACTCTCTACTCTTCTCTTCTTCTGCTCTCTAATGCTTGCATGAATAATCTAGAATAAAATACAATGTACAAAGGAGGGTGCCTATATTTCGTTTTCCCTCTCGAAAGTAAAACTGTCTAGTCTACAGTTAATTCCTAGCTAACCGCATTAAAACTATTAAATGCCTTCCTATCTATAATACAATACAAGTGCGCCCGGCTTTGAATGCCTTCATTTAAATGGCGGCGCAACAAATCTCCAAAGTGATTCAAAAATGTTTTGTGCTGGCACGGTCCAGCTGTTCTTCTCTTTCCATGCATTGGCTCGCTTGATGAAGTCGTAGATGCTCCTGCATCATACTCCTTAGCTTAAAAGATTTCATGGGCTCCTGCTCATGAGCTCCTGTACAGTCTGCCCAAGTTTTTGTATAACTGCCTCTATCTCCCAGCTAGCATCCTCCACTGGGTGATCTTTCCACTTCACCAGGTATTCAAAATATTACTTTCTTCTAGTCTTTCTTCCCACTCGTCTATCCAGTATGCACTCCATTTGCGGTTTCTGTGCAACTGGCAATTGCTTCTGCCATTGGACCACTGGTTCCTCAACACCTCCAGCTCCTACATCTTCGGCTTTATATGGGTATAGGTCTGAGATATTAAATATCGGGGATATCCTGATGTCTTCTGGCAACTCAAGTTCATACGCATTCGCGCCGAATTTCCTCAGAATTCTACATGGCCCGATTTTCTTCATCTTGAGCTTGTTATATGTTCCCCTTGGGAACCTTTCTTTCCTCAAGTGCGCCAGAACCATATCCCCAACTTCGAACTGAAGCTGCCTCTTTCTCTGATCGGCTCTGTGCTTATACTCTTGATTCATCTTCTGCAATCACTGCTTCACCTCCGCGTGAAGTTCTTGCATCGCCTCAGTGAATTCCTCAGCTCTCGTGCTGCTAGTTTCAGCCTGTTATGACTCCCTGAGCTCAGACACTCCCCTTGGCTGTGTCCCATATAAAATTTGAAATGGGCTCTTACCTGTACTCTGATTCACCGAATCGTTGTACGCAAATTCTTCCTGTGGTAAGATCTGATCCCAACTGGTGTGATGCTCAGTCACCAGGCTTCTCAACAGATCCCCTAAGCTTCTGTTGACTACTTCAGTCTGTCCATCTGTCTGCGGATGGTAATTAGAACTGAATGCCAAGTTAGTCCCTAACTTCTTCCATAGCGTCCTCTAGAAGTGACCTACGAACTTCGTATCTCTGTCCGAGACCATGCTCCTCGGCAATCCATGCAATCGCACGATCTCTTTGAAAAACAAATTTGCGATGTGGGTTGCATCACTGGTCTTATGACACGGAATGAAATGTGCCATTTTCGAGAACTTGTCTACCACCACGAAGATGGAATCAACTCCTCACTGTGTTCTCGGCAAACCCAACACAAAGTCCATGCTAATGGCTTCCCATGGCCTCTCGGGTATGGGCAACGGCTGATAGAACCTTGTATTCTTCTTTCGGCCCTTTGCATGTTGACATATTCGGCACCTGTCAACAAATAGTTTAACATTTTCACGCATGCCAGGCCAATAATATGATTCGCTCAGCTTGGCGAATGTCTTTTCATGTCCGAAATGACCAGCTAAGCCCCTGTTGTGCTTCTCCTTTACCAAATTCTCTCTCATAGAGCAATCTAGAATGCATAGTTGATTTCCTTTGAAAAGAAATCCATCCTGGATCAGGTAGTCAATCCACGGACTCCTATCCCTGAGAACTGGGTTCTCGGCTACCTTGTATGCTTCGCCAAAATCTGCGTCACCTGCATACATATCTTTCAGATTCTCAAAACCCAAAGTTTTGACTCTGAACTCCTGCAGCAACAAGCATTTCCTGCTCAAGGCATCAGCCACCTTGTTCGCAGTCCCCGAAATGTGCTTGATCACGAATGTGAAATTCTGCATATATTCTACCCATTTTACATGCTTTTGATTCAGCTTCTCCTGCTGACTTACAAACTGCAATGCGTGATTATCACTGTATAAAACAAATTCCTTGGGTATCAGGTAGTGCCTCCACTTTTTCAATGCCTGAATGATGGCATAGAATTCCTTATCATACGTGGAGTACTTCAGCTTTGCATCATCCAGCTTCTCACTGTAATATGCAACAGGTCTGTCATCCTGGCTTAAAACCCCTCCAACAACATATCCACTGGCATCACACTTCACTTGGAAGGTTTTCCGAAAATCTGGCAGCACCAGAATTGGCTACTCTATAATCTTCTGCTTCCATAGATTGAAGCTCCTCTCAGCCTCGGTTGTCCAATGAGAAACCTTATGCCGCTTCTTCACAGTGTCCATCATTGCAGCACTGATTCTGCTGAAATTCCGAATGAATTTCCTGTAGAAACTTGCCAATCCATGGAATCTCCTTACCTCAAAAACATTCCTCGGCGATGGCCAATTCGTGATTACTTCAACCTTCTCAGGATCCATCTTCAGTTCATTTGCCGAGAAAACGAAACCCAAATAAATGAGTTATGTCTGCATGAACGAGCATTTCTTCAAATTGATTAGCAGCTTCTCCTGATGTAATCTTCTCATCACTATGGCTAAATGCCTCAAGTGTTCAGCCCTGGTCTTGCTGAAAATCAGTATATCATCTAGGTACACCACCACAAATTTGCCAATGAATTCCCTCAGGACTTCATTCATTAGCCTCATAAAAGTGTTGGGTGCATTTTTCAAGCCAAACGGCATGACCATCCATTCGTACAAACCCTCGTTTGTCTTGAACGTTGTTTTCCACTCATCTCCCTCTCTCATTTGGATCTGATGATATCCGCTCTTGAGATCTATCTTTGAAAAATAATTTGCCCCAATTAGGCAATCCATCAAGTCGTCCATTCTCGGCAATGGGAACCTGTACCTGATGGTGATCTTGTTTATCGTCCTGGAGTCTGTACACATCCTCCAGCCTCCATCCTTCTTTGGACTCAGTACCGTTGGAACGACACATGGACTTAGACTCTCCCTCACCAGTCCCTTGTCCTGCAGATCCTGAACCTGCCTTTTGACCTCCTCGTTCTCCTGAGGTGTCAGCCTGTATGCTGCCTTGTTTGGCAAACTTTCCCCAGGTATGAGGTCAATTTGATGACTCACACTCCGCATCACTGGCAACGAACGAGGTAGTTCGTCCACGATGATATCAGTGAACTCTCCCAGTAGTTGTTGAATCTCCTCCGGCAAGTCGTCCACTCTTGTGCTTGTCAAGACAATTCTCGGCTTCCTGACAACAAAGAACTGTGGATCTTCATCCTTCTCCATCTCTGTGAGAAGCTCTTTCCCACTCATGAGAAGTATCGTACTGCTCACCTCTGGCTTCACTTCCTTATCCTTCATCGGAAGCAATGTATGTGTCTTCCCATCCTTCTCCAAGGTGTATGTGTTCATTCTCCCATTATGAACAACATTTCTATCAAACTGCCATGGTCTTCCCAATAATACATGACATACATCCATGGGAATGACATCACACAGAATTTCATCTCTGTATTCACCCATTTTAAAATTAACCAAGCATTGTTTTGTAACACATACCTGGTGTCCTTTCTGCAGCCATGTCACTTTATATGGACTTGGGTGTTTGTGCGTCTTCAGCTCTAATTTCTCCACCATCTCGGTTGAAATGAGATTATCTGTGCTTCCGATGTCCACTATAACCTTGCATTTCCAGCCCTTGGTCTTGCAAGTCGTCCGGAACAGTCTGCATCTTTGAGATGTGTCCTCTACCTCCTTCTTGGGTTTCAAGAGAACTTTATGCACTGTCAGTGACCTCCCACTTCCAGTGTCTTCATCCTCCACGTCACGGCTCTGCACCTCAGCGACGTGAGCTCTTCCTCCATCCACCTTCCTCTCTGGACATTCCACGGCTTTATGACCGTCTTTACCACACGTGAAACATGTGATAACTCCTCCTCTGCCTCTTCCTCTACCTCGGGTACGAGGAAATGTATTGGCATCAGCATAACCTCCTTGCTGATCATCTTGCTGTCTCCTCGGCTCAACAATTTTCTGCCTCTGCTGTGAGGTTCCACCTCTTTCATCTTTACCCTGAGGCCTCTTCCAATCCTCCTTGGGCTTCTGTGTTCATTCTTTGGCAACCGCTTTGCCTCTAGGCTAGCTTCTGCCTCGCCCTCGCTGACCTTGCTTGCGGTTCAGCTTCTCTTTGGCTTTTAGAGCCATATGATACGCATCCTCAACTGTCCGGATGGTCAGCATGCTCAATTCATCCTGAATATCATACCTAAGGCCATTCAGGTATCTTGCCACCTTCTTGTCATCACTCTCCTGATGACCAGCTCGAATGTTGAGCCTGTAGAATTCTTCGGTGTACTCCTTCACTGTCATCAACTTCTGTGTCAGGTTCTGCATGCGCCTGAACAGTGTGATTTCGTAATCCCTTGGAATGAACTTTGCCTTCATCTTGGCGATCATCCGATCCCATCTTTTGATCTTTTTTTTGCCTTTGGAATGTCTGTCCGCCTGCAGCTCGTCCCACCATAAGGCCGCATCTCCCTTCAACTTTGTGACGGCATGCATTACTTTCTTATCCTCTTTGATATCCTCATAATCGAAGTAGGAGTCGAGTGCTCGGATCCAATCCAGCAACTCTTCTGCGTTTAGACTCCCCTCATAAGTCGGGATGTCCATTTTGGTCTTCGAGCTCATCCTCGAAATACTCTGATCAACCTTTCTGTCGAGGCATCTTCTATTGAGACCTCTCCTTCATCATGTCCAGCTTCCTCCTCAACTTCGGAATCACTTAACTCCCCTGCGCCAGCCCCACGTCTCTGTGCAGTCTCCATCTCTTCGAGTCTCACTCTGAGATATCGCATCTGGCGTTCCATCTCAGCATTCCCTGCTGGCCTACCCCTTCTTCGCGCGTCCCTGTCTTCACGATCAGGTGACGGCCTCTCTCTTCTGGGCGGCATGGTGGATCTACTCCCCTCTCCACCACCGTAGCAAAGAGAACTCCCTTTCCGGGCTCTGATACCACTCTGACGCAGCCTGCCCTCAGCGGACGGTCACTCCACCATGACCTTCAATAACACGGCCCAAAGAGTCCAATCTCTTCCAACTCCCCTCGGGAGTCTTTATCACCCACAGTAACTCCTTCGGCGATCTCCCCTTCGGAAATCAGGATATCAGGTTTCACGGACTCGCGAGCCTTGTGTGCACCTCTCATGCACTATAAAACTCCGAATCCCGATCCACGATGTCAACGGTCAACACCTTTGTGGGTCGAGGATTTCCCTATCGGGAAATCGACAGAGGAAAGGCCGCGATGTTCTCTCCCTTCAAAACCCCGAGTGTCGAGGTGTTGATCCCCGATGTGAGGCCACCTGTCCTCCACTCACTCCCGGGGCCCCACGATGCCACGTCACTTTGGGACCTCACGGATCGCGGATCCACGAGACCAAATTTCCCTGCCGCTGGCAACCCCGAATGCCGAAACCCCGCTGCTCCGGGTCTGTGCTACCTGTCCCTCCGGACATCGACGGCTCCCACTAAATCGGGAAATCGCGACTTTCGATTGCGACGTGCATGCAATTCTTGCACTCGCCAATCTCGATATGCCGATATGCTATATCGAATGGTTCTCTCGAACACCTGCGAGTTAACCCCCTCGCAACTCCTCCTTGATCTAACGGTCTGCAGGATTTCGGGACTCTCCACAATCAAGTTGTCGATTCTCTTCCTCTTGAGAATCCCCCAGCTTCACCACCTTCGTCCTGTGCTACTGAAAACAAAGGTACTACCCCTCCTGAGCTGATTTCTCTCTGAATCCTTCAGAGACTTCGAGCACGATGCCTGCACTCCACCTTCAACACTTTCAAAACGTTGAAGTCTTTCCAGGTTCTGCGCTTCCACGGTTGTAGAAACCCGGCCTTCCTTCTCTCAGACTTGCTACTGAGACCTCAATCCGACCTGCACTTCACCTGCATGGCTCGAATAACTCAACACAACTCTAGGCGAATGAGAATAAGAGTTTAATTGTAGAGCCTCCTCAACGCACTCTATGCGGAGGAATTCGACTGCACTCTATGCAGGAGAACAGAGAAACACTTGGAACTTATTCCCTCATTCCCTCAGGTTACGAACCTGGTATGCAATCACGTATGCAACATATAAGAGATAAGCATAAAAGGAAGCAAACATGCAAAAGCATAATATCAGCAACACACAGAGATCAAACACATCCATGGGATTGAATCAAAGCTTTCCTATTAATTCAATGTCTGTACATGGGGTTTTCTTCACAACTCTCTGCTCTGCTCTTCTTCTGCTCTCTAATGCTTGCATGAATAATCTAGAATGAAATACAATGTACAAAGGAGGGTGCCTATATTCTTTTTTCCCTCTCGAAAGTAAAACTGTCTAGTCTACAGTTAATTCCTAGCTAACCGCATTAAAACTATTAAATGCCTTCCTATCTATAATACAATACAAGTGCGCCCGGATTTGAATGCCTTCATTTAAATGGCGGCGCAACAAATCTCCAAAGTGATTCAAAAATGTTGTGTGCTGGCACAGTCCAACTGTTCTTCTCTTTCCACGCGCTGGCTCGCTTGATGAAGTCGTAGATGCTCCTGCATCAAGACGCGAAGTCACGAAATGCAAAATCACGATTTGATCATAGTCGTAAATCAAAGGGAGAGCGTGGATGGTTGATATGGCATGACAAAGAACGAAGTCTAAGTTTTCGAAGAAGAGATCTAGATCATTAAATCACTGAGGATCATGGGTCATCGATCTGGAGTATTTCATAGTTTCATGAGTTGGGAGTCTCAAGGCAACTCACATCAAGAAACCGTGATACACAAAATCGCGAAGCACTTTTTTTCTTGATCCCTGGTCATAGCTGGAGGTCACATCAGTGGAAGATTAGGGAAGGAGCTAGAAACACTAGGCTCCATTTCAGAGTTTCGCGAGTTGGGAAGATCGAGGAAACTCGCAGTTGGATCACCCGAA
Source organism: Picea glauca (assembly GCA_000966675.3). Lineage (NCBI taxonomy): Eukaryota > Viridiplantae > Streptophyta > Pinopsida > Pinales > Pinaceae > Picea > Picea glauca. The sequence goes on from JZKD02S0215876.1 coordinate 493,858, forward strand.
ACATGAAATCCCAAAATGACTTTATGTTTAGCATTCAATCACAGTTAGTGGTCATATGGGATAAACAAGAGACCCTGCAGATGTAATCCAATGGTGTTGGTTAATTGGGAATTTGATGGAAGGGCTATTGTTTAATCTCACGGTAAATTGTTCAGTTATGATTCAGTTAGCACAACTGAATCATAGTTCTTGGACATTTGGTGATTTAGTTGTTTAGGCATTTCCTTGGAGATTCAAGGTGTGATTGAATTAGTGGGAGAGCATAAAAGAGATATGCGGTGACTGTGTGAGGTTGGTTGTTCTCACTCGAAAAAATGAGTTAAACTGGGAGAACAGAAAATTACAGTATGCATAGTGTGAGATCAAACTCAGAGATGAGAAATAGAAGTTGAATAGAACATAAAAGGTGAAGAGGGAAGAATGAACACATACCAAAGAGCATGAGAGGAACATAGAATGAATAGATAGAAAGAGACAGCAAGTCAAGTCAAGTATGAATAGAGAAGAAGAATAGTGAAGCAAAGAAGAATTGCAGAATAGAGAAGAAGTGGTAAGAATTGATATATTTGTATTGTTGGTTAATCAATCATTTATTTATAATCAGGGAGGTAGGGTGGTGCTAGGGAGGATTGTTGTCCTCTGGTATTCAATTTGGTTCTTGAATATTGGAGGTTGTATCTTCCATCTAGTTGTGGCTAGAAAATAGGGTGGTAGGGTGGTGCTAAGGAAAACACAAATTTTTTTGTATGCAAGTTGGTGCTTGTATAAGTCCAGTTGGTGCTGGAACACTCAGGGAGTTGATGCTTCCTTCTAGTGGGTGCTAGAGAAATAAGGGGGTTGGTGCTCTCAGCAAGTTGGAGCTTGTAAAATAGAGGTAGTAGTCTCACATTGAGTTGGTTCTCAAAGATAGATGATGTAAATAATTTAAAATACTGCCTATTGTTCGAAGAAGAAGAGGTTTTCTCCCTTTATGGGTTTCCTCATGAAAATTTGTCTCTGTGTATTCCTTATGTGTGACTGATGTTCATTATTTATGTTGTTCATATCTTGTATAATATTGATGATCACTTGGAGAAGATTAAAAATTGTTTGAATAGTCATATAATTGTTTAATCACAGTAACAACTGATTCACCCCCCCTCTCAATTGTCTTAGTAATTTCAACACTATATTAATAATTTTGGAGATTTATATTAATACATATAAATTTTCATTTTTTCTGTATATGATCATAATCATCAATATATTAATATCTATTATTTCATCAATTATTAATATTTACCATGGTTATAACTAATATTTAATATTGGTAAATTATGATTTTTTGATTCAATTGCTCAAGATTGGGATGCATTGCATTTATACATTGCAAACAATCTTGACTGGATGAATGCATGGATTGAAAGATGTAAACATGAGAATTATAGGTTATCATGGAAACAACTTTCTAAATTGGTTAGAAAATCTTGTCGTAACGAAGATGCCAATGTTATGTAGAGGGAAATTGTTTTAGCATAAGGTTTGAAAGATGGACAGGAAAAAATATTCACCCATTTTATTCAATTGTTTATATTATATTAATGTGACTACATGTGTGTATTTTTAAGATACTTTCCAAGTTATATAAATATGTTTATTAATTCACAATGCATCTTTTACATGTATGGCATATTGTAGTTGAAACACCATAGGGCTATGTGGTGCAATGGTCGTAAATTTCACATCAAACAGTTGGATGAAACTAGGAAAATTTTTGATAGTGGGTGTTGGAGTCGCCTTTGTTTTTCCTAGCCCATCTCGGATTTCATCTCTTAATGCTCGAAATCAAAAGATGGTTTTCGTATTTTCTACCTAAGGTTTCAAAATCTATGAAGTCTTATCACGAAAGCAACGATAATTATTGTACTCTCGAGGTGAGTTCTACTTTTCGGTATAAAAAATTCCCCCTTTTGTTCTACCTCAGGATTTCATATGTTGGATGCTATAGATCACATAGTTCACAAGTCCTGAGCAACGAAACAACGAAATCGCTTTAAAATTTTACCCAGGGAAGTAATGGGAGTAAAAGTTTCCTAAATCACGATTAAACATCATCGGGTTTTCGTGCCTCGGTGTTCACTAAATCCAAAAGTCTTATTGTCGTAGCCCCGAGAGTCGAAACCACGAAGTCCTTATGTTAGTAACCCGTGTCAATGTTAAAGGTAAAAGATAAGCCATGGTTAAGTTTTGTCAGAAATTTGCCACTCGGCATGTTCTCTTTTAAAAAACTACACTGTCTAAGCCTGAGTCGCGAAGTCACGATAAAGATACGAGCATAATTAATTAAACACTTAATCCGAGTTTATCCTCCCTTTTAATTAAAACATATCATCGCGATCTCATGGTTTCGCAGCTCGGAATGCAAACTTCCCCGAAACTATACCTTTGAAGCTCCAAGTCGCGATATGGCGAATATAAGTAATTACGTAATTAATTAAACGGCTAATCACAATTACGTTTTTATTAACCAAAGAAAATCATCGCAATTTCGGGTGTTAGAAGTTCAAAGCGTTGAAGAAAAAATTCTCGATACAACGAGTACCAAAAGATTAATTAACTTCGGTAAAACTGGATTAATTAAGCTAAATCAATATCTTTCATGTTTTGATGATTGCACAGTTTACGAAGCAGTCTTACTTCTTCCTTACGCCAACTGAAATTTTGAACCGCCAAAATTTATGGAATTAATTAAGAATAAGGCGAATCGGCAAATAAAGATCGGGTTTTTATTGCTAAATTTATTTCTAAAACATGATTTGACAGATCTGTTCTAAAAAGTACCGAGTTTTTGAATATACAGAGTTGTTATTTATTATAACAAATTCATTTCTATATTACACAGAGCACACTTTCTCAATGAGCTAACTTCTGTATGTATACATATTTTTATCGCAAAAGAGCTAAAGCAGGATCCCCCGTCATGGCCCCGCAAAAAGCATCCAAAGCTAGCGTTGAGGTTTCGGGACAAGGTTCGGACAATGTCGTTGATACTTCACCTCAAAGTGTCGAATCTGTCCCGAACTTGTCGTTCATTTATGCTGTTCTGCAGGCCGAATTAGTGGATTATTCCAATGATTCAAGTGACAATGAAAAAAATGACATAACCACCAAATATAAGATCGTCATTCAATCGGGAATGCATAAAGTAGCATCCAGGCCACGATTGCTCCCTTATTATGATATGGTCCCATGGGCATTATACCATGTAGACATACCAACCAGAACCATCATGAATGAGTAGAAGGTCACCATCGGGACTTTCAGACCTGAAGATCTGCAAGCTATGTACAAGTTACCCACAACGTCCGACCTTACATATGATGCTGAATTCTTGGAAGAGTTCAAACAGAAGGAATGTGTGCAGTATGACAAGACTATGTCTATCTTAATAAGAGATTGGGTTTCGCACCCTGCCAAGTTTAAGGCAGACAGTCATGGTATATATTCAATAGCTTCCTTGGAACCACAGTTCAAGTATGTAGCTATGATGACATGCAGATTATATGGGAGAGAGGACACCTCACATTTCTTTCTTCAATGGGTGGCTCTAATATATCGATTCACCGAAGGCCATTCTTTCTACTGGGTGAAAATGTTGTCTGATAGCTTGACCAGTCGGGTTACAGAGTATCAGGCACAGAAAGAGAGCGGAAATATTTCTTCATTTTTTATGTCTGCATACATTATGGACACCATGTGTTTTCTAACACCATTTCCCTTAATGAGCTAGAGTTAGACTCCAGTAGAGGACGAGCCCATCCACGTCTATCATTTGAAATTGTGGGAAAACAAAGTGGAAGATTTCGTATATGAAATCTTCAACTGGGTGATGGTACCGCTGCATGTCACTATTTTTGGCCACCCGACACCCAGGATCTCAGACAATATAGTGACGAATTTGAGCAGCATAGTTGACTAGTATGTAGAAGCCGAATTCTCATATCTCAGAGTTTTCAGAGCTTCTGTTTCCCCGCATGCATTGTCGTTATTTATTCCCAACAAGATGGCTTGTCATGAGGTTGCTAGAAAAAAAGTAATCATTGGTATAAGCAAGGAGCTTAAGGGATATTCAAAAAAGGTATCGCCACCTTTTATTGTTCATTTAAATTCATATGCTTTGTTAGATTTCGGGCGTGCTAAAGTTGAGGAAGCAGCCCCTGGAAGACCTAAAGTTGGTCCTTATTGAATTCAAGAAGCATGATACGCAAAGGGTCGTGAGTAATCATTTGGCCAGTTGCAGACTCAAGAGATTTGAACATGAAAATTCACCCTCAGATGAGATTTTCTGAGGCGCAAGATCTTATGCCAAGATTTTAGCTCGGATATAGACCTTGGCACCTGAAGAGAGGGCCGATGTTCTGAAATTCCAAGAACATTGACACAGTTGTCTTCTCATAGTATTACAGGGTGAGCATCTGAGTACAACAGAGGTTAAACAAAAAGATGTCGAAGGCTCCGAGGATGCGACTCCCGGTCAAGAAAAACACTAGGATGGTGGAGAGAAAACTAAGAGTCCGAAAGCAGAGATAAAGACCCCCGACCCACCGAAGAAGCAGAGTCTGGTTACTACTCTGAGACAATCAGTGAAGCAAATCGGAGATCCTATCACATCAGTTACTCCCTTGTAGTCAACTCAGGGAAATATTGACACAGGGTGGATCTTAAATGAAGAATTGAGGCCTATAAGGGTGGAAGAGCTCCCTCAAAATGAGTTCTTCTTCGATAAGAAGAGAAAGGCACTGGTAAAGAGAGAATTATATCAGGAAGGGGAATCAAAAGTCAAGAAATATAAAGTTATGATTGATGGAAAGGACAAGAAGAATGAATAGTTCGCAACAGAAATGGTTGGGGCATTAGGGGCATATGCCACAACGAACCAATTTTCAGTCGGGGTTTTGAAAAACCAACTGAAACGAAAAAATTGCCTCATCAAGACCCTAGAAGCTAGACCAGCCATAGCAGTGGAGGCTGCCAAAGACCAAGCGAGTGTAGGAATAGAGCAAGCAAGGTTGGTCGATAAAAGTGAGATAGAGATGCTCAAGACTAAGCTCGAACAAGCATAGTTGGTGGTTTGGAATGGTCAGATGCAAGCGAGACAACAAAAATATTTTATCGAACAACTACATGCTAGAGTAGAAATCGTCGAAAGTAAAGTGATAAATATCGAGATGTTCCAGTCTCAGGCGATGGAGATTCGGAGCAGAGTCTCTGTGGCCCAATGAAATTTACTCTCCACGGTAGATGTGATTTGGGACAACTGTTTTTTGGTTAATCAAGTTTTGGAGAATTTATCTGCTAGAGAAAGAGAAGCTGGATCAGCACGGGTCACCTTTCAATAGGTTGTGATAGCTACAAACAATAGGAATTTGGGAAGTACTCCTAGGTTTACCATTTCGGAGCAGACTAGAGAAAATATTCTATTAAAATAATGGGAACACAACATCTTGGAAGGTAAGATGCAAGCCAAGAGGGTAACAAAATCCTTAGAAGAGGCTTTTAGTTATATAGATGGTAATTTGCTAGGCATTGATAGGGGAGGTGATGCCGAGGCATTGATTCAAATGAATATGGAAAAAATATCACTTGATTTAAATGAAAAAGAGGAAAGAGATGCAACCGAGATCTCACAAGTGACTATGGCAGACATAGTCCAAATAGATAAATGTATGATTAAACAAAGAACGAAATTATGCGGTATCGACATCATAGACAAACAAATGGAAGATAAGTCGTCACAATTAGCCCGAGATTGTTACTCTTTTGAAGCCAATTGTCAAGCAGAAGCGTCAAGGCTGATATATCGGCTGGTTGAAAGATGTGTCACCTGTACCGAGCACTTGCGAGGACAAGCTTCTAGCACCAAGTAAAGACAGAGAAGAAGAAATGGAGCGATTACTCTCCTCCCTATCATAACTGAAAATTTTGCAATGATTGAGATTCCATCTTGTTGTAAAACTATATAAATATACCATAGAAAGAAAGAAAAGGGGGATGGACCTTTTTATGTCGATTGTAACAGAGGTTTTACATTTTGAGAGTTAATATAAAGAAAATCTGAATATTCTCAATTCCGTCACAACTGTGTTATGAGTTTGTTTTCTTGTATCTCATATTTTGTTTCATTTCATATTCGTATCTGATGAATGTTTCGCTATAATTTAGTGCAACCTCTACTATAGTGAATGAATTTTGGTTTTCTATATTGTTTACTATTTTTCCTCTGTACCATCTATTAGTAGGTATAAGACCAGTCAACACTTTTAGAATTCTATATATATTTTATCCTTCATTGGGTTATTTCCTTACATTTTTCTTCTTCTGTTTATACATGAGATTCTCCCTTGATAGGAGCCTTACTCGATAGACATCTTAATGTTTTCTCCCACCTCATACATTTTATTAAAATATAACCCAGTTACAGGAAAGAGCCTTTGATTTGCACCACATTTTTATTCTTGAAACTGTAAACTCTCATTTATACGACCGAATTGAGACAACACTTAAATTCCCCCTGAAGTTTTCTTATTTTACTGTCCCTGTACCAACACAACCCAATATCGAACCCGGATTATCAAATCAAATGCACATTGCCTTAAACCTTTTCGATACTATTCTTAAAACAACTACTTCCCGTGTTGAACTCGAATGTTCATGGGCAACGATTGAACATGATATAAACATCCAGGAACAATTGGAAGCTAGACAATGCCAACACATAAATATTCCCTAGTTTCCCTTGCCGAAGGTTGATGTTTCTCTCTTCTCTACCCTTTACCCACTTTCGGATGCCTAGACACTGTACTTCTAATCCTTAAGTACAGACTCTAGAATAACATCATTTTGGCGTTGTTGCCGGGGACCAAAGTTATGAAATTTTTTCCCTGGGAAAAGGACATTTTTTTTTTCATTGAAAGTATTACCCTTTGATAGTGAACAAAGAGTACACACCTTTTTAAGGCTTTCCAATCTTTCACTTGAAAACTCCACAAATAATAAACTGGCATCCAGTTGAAGGAATACCAGACAAAACCTGGATGGTAAGCAGATTACACCCATTACCGATCCCGAGAAGATTCTAAAGGCGAGAGGCTCTCTTAAGCCAACCACTGCAGTCTACAATCTTAAACACCCACAACTGAAGACTAAGAGTTCTTCTGAACCTTCAACTTCACACAGTCCTCTCTTTGATACTAAAGATCTAACGTCAAACTGCTTCGAAGTTAGGAGTGATATTCATCTGACAATCCCCTTAGTACATAAAGGAAAGGGCCCTCTTGAAAGTTTGTCGGCAGTTGATATACCATCTTTCCTTCAATTAAATTTCCCGACCTCACCTAATTTTGAAGAGTGTGTTACACATTTAGTTTCCACACCCGTCGGTTCTCCAGATTTCGTCTCTTGCAAATCTGAGGAACCAATTCCTCGCATTCCTTATCATTCATCGTCAAATTTTCCTCTTCATGAAGAAAATAAATATTCACTTTTAATTTGACGAAAACCCCTTTACAATTTTCCACTAATAATGATGGTAGCCGCCGGAGGAGGAGGTGGAGGGGTTATCGGAGGAGGAGGGGGAGGAGCTCTTATAGGAGGAGTTGGAGGCCAAGGGCCTGCCCCCCTCCCAGAGTGTTTGTGAAAGTTGCAACAAGATACGCTCCCTTAGTATTTCCCATTCCTCTGCACGACCTTCCCGAAAATTATATAAAAAAATTTCCAAAATTCACTGGGGAAGGAGATCTGACTGCAGTCGAACATATCAATTTATTTGATCAATTCGTAGACATCCTAGGTATTGAACATGAGGACATGTATTCAAGGCTTCTTGTCCAAACCTTCAAAGTCCAAGTCCGAACTTGGTTTCAGAGTCTACCTGCAACATCTATCTTGTCTTATGACGCCTTGGAAGATGCTTTCCTCAGACAATGGGGTGAAAGAAAGGAACACCTATATTATTTAACCGAATTTGGGTCTTTAAGAAAAGAGAATTCAAAAACAGTCATGGAGTTTATTCAAAGATTCAACAAGCTATATAACAAAATCCCAGCTGAGGTTAAACCGTCCCAACCCGCGGCCAAAGTAACTTTCGCAGGGGCTTTCGAACCATATTTCACACTCCTTTTCTGAGAAAGAAGGGGATCCACCCTAGACCAAATGCAGGATGACATTGTATAAATTGAGTCGAATATGATGGCTTCTGGTAAACTTAAAGCTAAAGTAGAAATGGGAAACCGGGAAACTAAATGCTTTAGAGAACAAGCAGGTCCATCAGGGTCTAATAGATCTGCAGACAACAAAGTAGACAATATGGCCAGGGTAATTAAAGAATTGTCTAATAAAATATCCAGAATGGAGCTAGAATAGGCCAAAGCCGATTCTTTCACCAAAAAGGATTTCAAGAGGAACCCCAACCCCCCGAACCAGCAAAGACAGATCAAAAATGAAGATCAAAAAATACAAGCTCCCCTAAAGAGCGAAAATTTTATAGGAGCGAACGATCTCCAAGATTTCAGAGATTCGGATAATGATGTCACGAACTTCGGTGATGACTGCACGCAACCGTATATGACTAGAGAAGATTATGAAAAATCTCTAAACACTCAACAACTGTTGGTTAAGGCTAAAGAAAGTGATTATACTAACCTTTGTGGCTCTCAACAAGAAACTGAAATGATAATGGCTGAGATCCAACCTAAGTACAACTTGAGATCTAAGAGTAAGCCCATCTCAACTACTCAACCTAACAAAATACTCCAAAGAGGTCAAACTTACATGCCTACTCCAAAAGAGACCCTATTACCCAACAACAAAATGAAAGTAGTAAGCACACAAGAGTCTGAAGTGGGAAAGGTTGAAACCCAAGCACAAGGAACCGAAATGGCTAATAAAATTATGCCTTCAACCAAGACCATGAGTAATAAAGCAGTCCAGACGAATAGGTCGGAAAGGAAGGATTCATAAGTCACAACTAAAGAAATAAACAAGGTGAGCGGGGTTTTCAGTTTTGAAAATGAGATAAATAAAATTAAGATACCAATCCCTTTGGTAGAATTAGCGAAAAACCCCATTTATAGGAAGCAGATTACCAAAGTGATGGGTGTCTCAGAACTAGAAAGCCATTCTGACGTTTTAAACTTGGAAGATGACAAACCTAACATCACTTTTGGTCCACATTTTGAAGGGGCCAAAGGCACTATTGCTCCCTTTTATATCACTTTAAATGTATACGATCAATTGCTACATAATTGCATGTTAGACTCTGGAGCCTCCCATAATGTTATGCCTAAAATTATTATGGACAAGTTGGGTCTCCAGATCACCAGACCTTATAGAGATCTTTACTCTTTTGACTCAAGAAGGGTTAAGTGTATGGGAATGATAAAGGATTTAGTAGTTACCCTGGCACAGGTCCCGGTTAAGAGTATCTTGATGGATGTGGTGATTGCTGATATTCCCCCTAAGTATGGATTACTATTGTCTAGGTCATGGGGAGCCAAGCTGGGGGGTTCTCTTCAATTGGATATGATGTTCGCCACAATTCCTGTGTTTGGTGGGCAATTTACTCGGTTGTGCAGAGAGATGAGGTTAGCATATACAGTAAGCGACCCTCAAAATCCAAACAATTTCTCTATTTACATTGCAGATCAGGATTTAGGAAATTGTATCTTATCTTTTGATGACGGTTTATATGGTTGTCTGGAGGAAAACGATATAGAGCAGGAAGAGTCAGGTTACATGACAGAGGATCTGTGTAGCGTGTCTGGAATTTTTATTTTACGGTGCCTCATCTTGTGAAGGGGCCGGTGCAGGTGTACTTTTAGTGGCTCCCGAAGGAAAATTCGTTGTTCCTTTTTCTTATAGACTGCAGTGGGATATAGATTATACTAACAATGTATGTGAATACGAAGCATTGGTCTTAGAATTAGAGGCTGGCAGGAAGCTGAAAATAAATAACTTAGAGGTATACGGAGATGCAGAGTTAATAGTCAAACAAATAAATCAATAGTACCAAGCCAAGCATCCCAGATTAAGATCATACAGGAATTGTGCCTGGGATCTGATGAAAAACTTTTTCTCATCCGTAAATGTCCACTTCATCACACACGCAGAGAACTTACATGTTGATTCATTAGCTAAAGAGGCTTCAACCTTCTCTCCTCCCATGACTTTCAAATTGAAGTATCACATAGAAATCAAACACATACCATCTATACCAGACAATATCCATCACTGGCAGGTTTTTGAGGATGACGAACAAATTAAGAAGTTTCTTGAAGCAGTAGGTGAATTTTCCGAAACTCATGCAAACCAAGAAAATCAAAATGAACCGATATGGATCATGCAAGAAGGGAAGGATCCTAAAGATTTCTGAGACAAAATCTCAGATCATCGCATGTTGGTCCTTAAAAACAACTAGATTCTGAAATGATTGATTCCTCTGGAAAGACTTTTTGATCAAAACAACATACCTGTGAAATCCGCCTTACAACCCCAACCAGAAGAAGTGGAGGATTTTGATATAGGAACCAAAGAAGAATCCAAGATGCTAAAAATATCCAAATTCCTCCCTCTCAAAATAAAAATTAAGTATAAAGACCTACTCAGATAGTATAAGAATTTTTTCGCCTGGTCTTATGATGAGTTAAGGACATACAACACTTCTGTAATTGATCACAAGATACCTCTAAAGCCTGGGGTCAAACCATTTAGGAAAAATATTAGACAGATCAACCCCATTTTGTTACCTGTGATCAAAAAAGAAGTTAAGAAAATTTTAGACACCAAAATAATAGTACCTCTGAGATATTCAGACTGGGTAGCAAACCTGGTCCCGGTCAAGAAAAAGAATGGGGAAATCAGACTGTGTGTGGATTTCAGAAATCTGAATAAGTCGTCTCTCAAGGACAACTATACGCTGCCCAAAATGGACCATGTGCTAGAAAAGGTAGTTGGAGCCAACCGAATGTCTATGATTGACGGGTTCTCTGGTTATAATCAAATCACCATGAATGAACAAGATAGAGAAAAAACCTCTTTCACTACATCATGGGGCATGTTCATGTATGATAAAATTCCTTTTGGTTTGATGAATACAGGGGCCATGTTCCAGTGTGCTATGGACATCACTTTCATCGGTGAAGGGGATAATTTTGTAGTCATTTATCTTGACGATTTGACGGTTTTCTCTAAAACCAACGAAGAACACTTGATACATCTTAAACAAACATTCGAAAAATGCCGCAGGTTTGGTCTATCTCTAAATCCAAAGAAATCACATTTCTCCATGCGGTAAGGTAAGATTTTGGTTCATATCGTATCAAGGGATGGAATTAGGATTGATCCTAAGAGGATTGAAGCAATAGATACTATAAATATTCCCAGAAATGTAAAAGAGATTCAATCTTTCTTAGGAAGAATAATTTTTTTACGAAGATTTATCCTGAATTTCATTAAGATTGTAAAACTGATCACAGGTATGTTGAAAAAGGACAACGAATTAAAATGGACAACCGAGGCCAAAGAATAATTCATACATATTAAGAAAGTCATAAGCGAGGCACCTGTGTTAGCAATCCTCGACTATCTAAAAGATTTTCTTATTTTCTCATTTTCCTCCAAACACACTATTGCCGCAGTGCTCCTACAAAAGAACGAAGAAGGTTTCGAACAACTGATCGCCTTTTTTAGGAAGAGCCTCAGAGACACAGAACTGAAGTATGATATAATAGAAAAAAAAGTGTATGTTATGGTAAAAGCATTAAAGGCATTCATAACATATGTACTACACTCCAAGATAATTGCATACGTACCTACTAGTTTTGTGAAAGATATTTTGGTACAACCAGACAGCGATGGAAAAAGAGGGCGATGGCTCGCCAAAATCCAAGAATTTGATCTGGAAGTCAAACCGACCAAATTGATAAAAGGACAAGGCCTGGCCAAACTCTTAGCTGAGTCAAATTTCAAAGCCCTAGGTATCAATTGCCTGCAAGAAGGTGACGAAGAAATGAACCTGAACAAGCTGAATGAGCAAACAGGCCCAAACAAGATCGAAGAGAAGTTCATATCAGTAGGCTGGTACAAAGACATAGTATCATACCTGCTAACTCTAAAATGCCCAAATGAACTATCGCCATCAAAATCCAGGGATTTAAAACTTCATGCGGTTAAATATTGTATCGTCGAAAGTCAGCTATATTGGAAAGATCCACTCGGTTTCTTGTTAGTCTGTTTAGTCGAATCAGAAACTCAGCAGGTTATAGACGAATTTCATAAGGGAGTCTGTGGGGGGCATCACGCTTGGAGAGCTACATCTAAGGGTTGGGTCCTACTCACCAAAACTTTTCTCAGACATTAATGCCAAAGTTCGAGCTTGCAACCCTTGTCAACTATTTGCAGGAAAACAGAAGCTCTCGACACTACCTTTAGTTCTAGTCAAAGTTGAAGCCCCATTTCAGCAATGGGGTCTAGACTTCATAGGCAAGATCAATCCCCATTCCACTGCTCAACATAAGTGGATTTTAACCGCAACAGATTATTTTACTAAATGGGTGGAATCCATTCCAACCAAAAGGGAAACAGACTCAGTGGTAATCGACTTCTTAGAAGACAACATTTTGTCTAGATTTGGTTGCCCCCGAAAGATAGTTATAGACAATGCCCAAGCCTTTAAATCTGTGGCTATGATCAGCTTCTGTCAAAAGTATAACATCGTTCTTGGCCATTCCACAACGTATTACCCCTAGGGAAATGGATTGGCCGAGTCATCTAACAAGAGCCTGGTAAATATAATCAAGAAAGTATTGGATGAAAATAAAAGGTCTTGGCATGTGCACTTAAAATATGCATTGTGGGCGAATCGCATAAGCACAAAAATGTCTATCAACATTTCACCTTTTCAGATGGTATATGGGATGGATGTTGTGCTACTTATAAACCTAACGCTTCCAGTGATGAAGTTATGGAAAGATCAAAATGAAGAACCCAATCATGTCACCAAGAGGATAAATCACCTGATTGAGGTTCAACAACATAGGGTTGAAGTAAATGAAAAGTTGCAGAAATACCAAGATGACATGAAGGCATTATTCGACCGCAGAGCAAAGGACAAAGATTTCCTCCCAAGTGATTTAGTATTAAGGTGGGATGCAAGAAGGGAAGAAGCAACAAAACATGGTAAATTTGACCACCTCTAGTATGGGCCATTCAAAGTCTCGGCTCTGGAAGGAAAAAATTCTTTCATACTGGAAAATACAGATGGAAAAAT